>LJSK01000426.1:0-14920 GCA_001299535.1 Leptomonas seymouri
CGCTGTGGCCGCAACTCCTACCACGTCCAGTGGGAGCGCTGCGCCGCCTGCGCCTACCCGCGTGCCAGCCGCCGTCGCTACAACTGGTCTGTGAAGGCCATCAAGCGCCGCCGCACCGGCACCGGCCGCTGCCGCTACCTGAAGGTGGTGAACCGCCGCATCGCGAACCACTTCAAGACCCCCAAGGCGTAAGGGTGTGCCGTCGTATGACACACGTGCACGCACGCGCTGCGGAGGAAACCCTCAGTTGGGTGCTCACTCAAGGCCTCTTTTCATTGTTCTATCTGTATGATTGATGGCAACACTCATTTCTACTTTTACTGAAAAGAAGAAAACGAACAAGCAAGCAGGTAGAGCCCTATCGTTCCCCATAGTCGGGAACTCGTCGCCTGCCCGCCACAAACGGCGGAGTCTGCCGGCCGCGCGCCTTGGCAGCTACGCGCCTTCTTTATGGATTGTGCGGTTCCTGTGAAGAGAGGGTTTTCACTTCGTGGAAAGGCCCTGTCTCTTTCTGGCGACCGTTGCGGTTTCTTCAAGGACTTCTTTCTTTCCGTCTTGAGTCTACGGTGGACCCCAACGCAGGAACCCTCCACGGAATCTGTACGGACTTCTCTCTCTCGTAAATGCCTTCCCTATGCGACGCCCCCATCCACCTTTCCGTTGCCTTGCCTTTTTTAAAATTATTGTATTCCCAATACGCCACCGTTTTCTCCACCCCTTTGCTGCCACCCTGTCTTGCACACACCACATAGCCCCAGGCGCAGTCTTCGGCTTGATCGAAGGATTGCGCTGGTTGACTTTGGCAGCCGCGAGTGCACAAATCGTGTTGGTTGGCGGCTTTGCGGTTTCCTTCGTACCACTCTTAACCCTTCTCATTTCGTGCTCCATCTACAATGCATCACGTGCGGGGTTTAATCCGCCACGCCGGACGACGGGCATTGCACGCCATTGAGGTTCACGTGGCTTCGGCGCAGAGTGCCACTGCGTGTGTGCAGCGCGTGCGCCTGCTCGACGTCAACGGTGATTCACGGGAAGTACCACTGCTGCACGCCGGTGCGCTGCTCAAACTTTCCGAGGCGATGAGCCCCGAAGAGGCAGTATCTGCCTTACAGGAGGTCGACGGTTTGCTAAATGCGACAGTCCCTGCAAACGCCGCTGCGCCGACATCTAAATCACCGTCATCTGGTAAAGAGACTGTTATCACAACCGCCGGCAGCCGCGGCTGTTATACTCCACCGCCGCTCGTCTTATATGTGAAGGATAGCTGCGATGAGGCGGAGAACGAAGTCCGGCGCCGTCAGCGTCGATTTGTCGCGAAGCTTCACGGCCGCTACGTGCCGTCAGACCCGCGGGCGGTTGAGGAGGCAGTCAAGAAGCTACTCGCCACGCCCCTCTCCGCACAGGAGGAAGCTGCTGTTGCCGAGTACAGAGGGATGGTGGAGTCGCTCGTGTCGACGGACACCACCTCAGCTGTTGCGCTTGCCATCAACCCCTCACTGCCGAGTCTCACATCCGGTGCGAGCGCTGCGCTAGCGTCTTTGGTGCAGCTGCACGCACCGGCGGCTGTGCGCACGTTTTTAGAGTCCTTCGCCAGCAAAGACGAGATGACGCCGGCCTCAGAGACCTCTGCGACCCACCTCGCGCTTCGTCTACGAAATGCGCTCACACAACACCGCACGGCCAAGCAGTCATCAACTTCGCCCTCCGATGTCGCGACGACGGCGCGACTGCTGAAGGAAGCGATGCACTTTAGTGTGGACCCTGGCGTGGTGTTCCCCATGGACCCCGCTGCCATTCAAAGCTGGGCCGATCAGTTTTTCACGCCCACGATGCTGCCAGCGCAAAAGGCTGACATACTTCTCCAGCAGGTGCGTCAACGCCGTCTGCAACCTCGGCGAGTATCAATAGATTCCCTGAGCGTTTGGACACTGAGCGACTTGAAGCGTCCATGGCTGAAGGCTACACTGCAGTCACGCAGCGAGAACAGCGATCTCCCTTCTGCTGGTGGTGATCGCTTAGAGTCAGACGAGATACTGCGCAGCACGGCGTATCAGCTTGCGCTGAAGGACCCAAAGCAGAATCTCGTGGACAACCGGCTGCTGCACACCTATGCTGCGGCCCTCGCACGGGGAGACATTTCCCCTCTTGACAGTTCCTTTCCATCGTTTCTAGAAGAGTGCGGCGAGTGCCATAGCGAGGGCGACGCGGAGCGACCGTCAATTCTCTCCTTCACATTGCCTCGTCTGCCTAGCAATGTACCGCTGCTTCGCGCGCTGCAGGACCTCGCTCCGCGATGCTCCTACTGGCGTACGCTGCTCACGCATCACGCTGCAGCACGTGTGCAGGTGTGCACTGCCCCTATGGAGGAAGTGAAGGTGCAGGTACAGCTGCCCACCACACACGAGTGTCTTGCCGCGGCGCATAGCAATTGTGTTCCCCTCCCATCCGTGCCGTTGCTGTACGAAGACGCGGATGTGCTGGTGGTGGACAAGCCTGCCGGGCTGGCTACCTCCCGCCATGGCCTGAGTTGCACGCAGGTGGGTGAGCCAACGCTCGATCTCATTTCGGTGTTGTTGGCAACGAAGCTCAACGATGTGGGGCGGACTCAGCGCGTCTTTCGACAAGGTCAGGTGCACCGGTTGGACGCTGAGACGAGCGGGTGCCTGCTCATCGCCAAGACGGACGTCGCGGCGGACTCGCTGCGGCACCAGATGGGCACCAGCGCTGCCTTTTCTCACCAGAGCAAGATTTACCACGCCATCTGTATCGTTCTCGAGCCTTCGCTGCACCACGTGAAGCTGCACGATGTGGTGACGGACGCTGCAGATCCCAAGATACGCACCCAATACCGCGTGCTTAAGTTTTTTCCAAAGCACCGGATGGCGTGGGTGGAGTGCCGCATCCAGCAGGGAAAGAAGCACCAGATTCGTCGACACCTTGCCAGTAAGGGTCTGCCTATTCTCGCGGATGTGGAACACGGTGGGGCGGCGTGTTGCCAGTCCATCATGGATCGTGTGGCCCTGCACGCGCGTAGTGTGTCGTTCATTCACCCTGTTACAGCTGACCCGCTTGCCGTGGTAGCCCCCCTACCGGCAGACTTCCGAAGATGTCTTGCTCAGCTGCAGTGAGAGATTGCGTGAAGGGGAAGTCCATAGAAGGGGTTTTTGCTTCTTTGGAGTGCCTGCAGAGGTTGGAGCGGGGGGTGGGTTGGTCTCATCACATATGCACGTGTGTCGGTACGCGACCCTAAGTGGATAAAAGCACCATTAAAAGAAATGAATTACACACACTTTGCATGAGTGTTTCAAAGGGGTTGCGCATGGTTTGCTGTTCTCTTCCTTCTTCCTGTATCTGTTTGACGCTCCCCGTACTTTGAGGGGAGGTAGGCGGCGCTTCCTGCCCTCTTTGCTTCTCCGCTGATGCAAACCGGTGCTTCCGGCATGCTTATGAGGCTGTCGGCTCAGCGCCTCCGTATTCACTCTCTGACGGCGTGCTTCTTCTCTTTGCCACCCTGCTGACTAAAAACCTGTCTTCCACTGCTCTATTGTACATACGTCTATGCGCCCACTGCTCTGTGCAAAGTGTTTTGCGACGTGCAAAGGCAGGTGCTGCTGTTTCATACCAGACGAATAATTCTGTGTGTGTGTGTGCGTGGGGGGTGGGGGTCTTCGGCGCTTTACAGATTCATCGGCACCTGCTGCCGTTGAGCAGTACCTTCTCCGCATTCATTGTTTTGCTTTCCCACACTGGCTGCCCTTAGCGTTTTTCTTTTTGTTTTCTTTTGCTGCTGCCTGCGCTGTGGCCTTGCTCTCGTAGTTATTGAATCGAAGGCGGTTGAGTCATGTCAGCGATATCGCAACTGGAGAGCCAACTCAACGACCTCAACGCGTTGAATCGTGCGAGCGCGCGCGCTATCGACACCTTTGCTGACACCTCCAATGCCATTTCCGTCCGCGCGAATGAAATCATCCGCCATGTGAAGCCGTGGGGCCAGGCCCAGGAAAACATCGCCTTGACCATTGAGGAGATGTCGAAAGCTGCCCGCTGCTACCACCCACCTCCGATCCTGCCCGCCGTGCTGAGTGGCAAGGAGACGAGCGCGGAGGCTGTCACGCGGTGCATCGACTACCTCGTGTACACAGAAGACTACCTTGCGAGCCACCCGCCCAACTCGTACGGCACAACTATCGAGGCGAAAACGGAGGTGCAGCTTCAGCAGATTGTGCGCATCAGTGAAGATCTTGTGAAGACAGCTTTTATCAAAGCGATGCAGCGCAGCAAGGTTGCAGCAGGGCAGTCTCTCGACAGCAGAGGCTCTCCTGCCAGTGAGGTGAGTCCCGCCGCCCATCGCATTGTACGCAACGAGGCTGCGCTGATGGGGGTGGATCAGATTGTGCGGCGGCTTGGGGAGAACTTCAACCGCACGGACGTCTTGGAGAACGACGTGCGCCAGCTGTTTCAGGACAAACTTGTGTCAGCCGTGCAGGTGCAGTTCGACGGTACCTATCGCGATGAGGAGATAGGAAAAGGTCCGGTAACCGAGCGCTCGTCGCTTCTCCACGTGATGAAGCACTACCAACGCGGCGACCACCGACTGTTGAACATCAGCCAGTCGGCCCGCGAGTTGGTGGCGGACGCATGCGCGTGCCTGCAGCGCTACGTGCTGGCGCCCCTAGACGACGACTACGCTGTGGCGGACATCCCCAACGCCTTAGCAACAGCGGTCTTTGATGTGGTGTACAATCGCGCGGTCAAACTCATTCAGGTTGACATGTCCGCCTTCGCTGATCCCACGAAGATCTTCGTGTATTCGCGCGGACAGGGTGTTGGTCTTTTTCCAATCGCTCGCTACTTCCGTGACTACATCTTTGTCGGCCTCGATCTGCTCGAGGAGTTTTGGAACTGGAAGACGCTCTCCAAGAATATACCAGGCGAGAACAGCGACTTCATCGATCACGTCGATGACCGCGTTGACAACTTCATTTATCACGTGCGGGAGCTGCTAGACGCCTACTTGAACTCCAATGGTGCGCTAGATAAAGACACACTGAAGCAAATGGTGCAGTCGCTGCACCGCACGGAGTGGTTTCCCTCGGTGGACTGCACTGTACACGAGTTGACTACTAACGTCTTCTACTTCCACAAGGTGCTGCTGACATCTTACTACGGAGCCTTGCGCATTGTCCTCTATGGTAGCACGATTGGAAACAATGCGGACTATGAGTCTACTCAGGAAGTGGAGGAGTACTTGACAAGGGGCGTCATGGGAGTCGTGGATGACCTGCAGGTGGTGGCAGAAGCGGCGCGTGAGCTGCAGAGTGAGGCGATGAGCAAGCGCACGTACCACACAAAGCCGGGCTCGCTGCAGCTCCTCACTAGCGACGTGCGACTTTCCACTGAGATCTTTCTCATCAACAACCTTTGCTTCCTCGCGGAAAACTACCGCAGAGAGCCTTGCTTTGGCGCTCGATTGGCAACCCAACCTGTCCTGTCTACGGAGGCGGGAGGCAGGGCCGGTGGCGACGGCAGTGGGCGTAAAGGCGCGGCGCCGCCACCGTCGGATCCACCGCTGTCGCAAATGTTTGATATGCTTGAGTCGGAGCGGACACGCAACGTGGACGCCTTTGGAGCCACTTGGGTGGCGTGCTTTCCTTCCCTGACGGACAACGGCGACGTTCTGTCTATTGACCCGCGCTCCGACGCACCGCTGCGCAAGTCGCAGCGGGAGGCGGTGAAGAGTTGGTACCGCCGTGTGAAGGCGAATCTCACACAGAAGATCTACGATTGCAAATCTGAGGCAGTCATGGACAGTACCTCACGAGCGCAGCTCATTGACGCGTCGATCACCGCCATGCACGACGAGTTTTCGCTGATGACGAACCTGCTTAATGGACGGACGTGGTCGTCGCAGCCGTTGAAGTACATGCCTTTATCCCCTCAGGAATGGGAGCGGCAGATCCGCCAGGCCTTTTAAAAGCCTTCTTCTGTTTTGCTTCTCGGATTTGCCTTTTGTATTTCAACGACTTGTTGTGACGCTAGGGTCTTTTTTTTTTTTTCTTCGGTTCATATGCTCTTGTTGCTGTTGCGGACTGTGTGTGCGTGTGTGTGTGTACCGTACGCCTTCTTCTATCCGCGTTGCTGTTGTTGCTTTTTCGCTGATATGCCAAGCTTCTCGAGCTGGTGTGAACTGTGCATTTTGTAAAGGGCCGTGGCTGCCACATGCACCCCTGCTTGCTTGTACCCTGCTGGCAGATGGTGCTTTATGCTACGAGCGCCATGAAAGGCGGCCAGTTTTATGCTGGATCACTTGCCCGTGCATCCCCATGCCTCACGCTACGCCTCTTTTTCTTCTCCGACGCCTTGCTTGCATCTCTCTGTGCTGCCGCCCACCAATTTCACTGTTTAGACTAAGTTGCTGCTTTACATGTGAAGTACCTTCGGCATTAGGAACGCTGCGTTGTGACACTCCTCTCGTCTCTCCTGTACAGATGGAGCGCCCTTCGAACCACTTTACGGAGAGCTCGGCGAGGTGTCCGCTGCGGCCCAAAGAGATGAAGCTGGACTTTGGCGGGGCAACCAACGACGAGCGCTTCTCTGAAAGCACGGCCAAGTCAGATGAACGTCGCGGGTTCCGTCCTGCACCAAAGCTGCTAGCACCGCACCTCTCGCGCGGAAAACAGCAGCGAGCTGGAGCTGTGACGGCAGTGGATGGGAACAATAGCAATGGGGAAACCTTTGGTGCGATAGTCCCACAGAACATTCCCATGACAGATACACCTATGAAGAGTAACCCGCTGCAGGTGGGCCACCTGCAGCGCACGGCTCAAACGCGCGGCCTGGAGTTTTCATTAACATCCTCGACGCAACCGCGACTGAAGGCAAAGGCGCACGCCGCAGGGCGACAGTCTCGCGGTTCCGATACGATGTTGGCGCTACATTCAAACACATTATGGGTGGAGGGAAACTCCGTGTTAAACACGGAAATTGGTGTGGCTTCCTCGGCTCTGAACTACCTTTCCGAGTGCGTGGCTCGCGAGCGTCAGAGGAAGGAGGAGTGGGAGGCTGCCCGTTTTGCCAAAGTGCAGGCCTTCCGAGCGGTGGTAAAGGTATTTATGATGTCCTTCACTGACGCCGGCGGCAGCGGCAATAGTGGCGACCCGCGGCAGTCAAACAGCAAAGGTATAACGGATACGCTGTCAATAGCGCGCTGCTCCGTCGTCACGAACGCGCTGGTCGGCACGATTCAGAGTTTTGCCAGAGCCTTCCGCTCCCGCCAACTCGCGGCGGCACGGGGCACTCTGCCGCTGGCCGCCCCGCCCTATAGGCCCACAACGAGCAGCACAGACTTTGCGCACAGTTTCAACTCGGCAGCTGCCGCAAGTCGGTTTTCGACGGCGAACACTGTCTCCAGCTCGCAGAGTTTCAGCACGAATGACGCGCTCGATAGGGAGGAAATCAGCCAGCTGAAGCAGCTTTATTTTGACTTTTTTGACTGTGAAGCGGTGAGTATTCGCACTGCGACACCGTCTGGAAACGACGGCTCCATGTGTGAGGTCGGCTCGGCGCTGAATGCGTCACGACCGTTCAGCGCATCTTTTATGGAGGACGTGGATGACTTTGCCCAGTGCGCATCAAGAACAATGTAAATTAGAGTGCTGTCACTGCTTGAATGGAAGAAAGAAAAAGCGGCGTGACGGAATGCCGAGGACGGCACATCCGTATTTCACCACTTCAGACGGATAAGCCGGGCTTGATCTGGACTACCGGCGCCTCTCCTTCCTCATTGGGGAGTGGTGTGCAACCTCGTGTAGAAGTGAGGCGGGGGGTGCGCTCGTTTTCTTCCTTTCTCTTCTATTTTTTCTTTTTTGAAGAATATGTGTGGCTGGTGTTTTCCTTTAGCACGCTTACGTGCGCCAGCAGGCACAACACGCACACACACACACACACAAACAATTAATGATCATTCATTATCATCGACATGTTTGTGGTTGTTGCTGGGAGTGTTCTCGCTCCTAAAAGGATATGCGTTTGGAATGGAGCCCCTAGTGCTGCTTTAACGGGTCTATAGCGTGAATTGTGTCGAAGTTATTTGCAAGTGCATGATGGATGCCTGTTGGTATGTGAGTGGGTCTCAAACTGGAAAGAGGATGCTATCCAAATTCATGTTTTGCTAGCTAAGTTGATGTTTGCGACAGTCACGCGCTGCCCATGTACACACTACTCCTCTTTCATTTTTTCTTCTACCCTCCGCTGTTGCCCTCGGCTCCGCCTTCTCTTCTCTCCCGCTTTTGCATGCGAAAAAGGAAAGCTGCAAAGCACGTTTTGCTGGGAGATTGTGAAGAAGGGAGGAGGTGTTCCCACAGTTCACCTGTGTTCCCCCGCGTTGAATCATGCAGGACGATGCTGCGGAGTGGAATCCTGGTCGCGCCAACTTCTGGTTGCAGTTCTATGACAGCGAGGACGGCCGCCTGCACATGAAGGAGCAGGATCACAAGAAGTCACGTGAGTTAGTGGAGCGGGGCAGCTTGATGGATCACTACGAGTGGTTTATGGAGTACCCGCTCTACGAGAAGAAACTCGCTGCTTTCCTTAAGCGCGTACCCGCTGCCCTCCCGACACAAAAGCCGGTCCGACTCCTGCACGTTGGCTGCGGCAACAGTGACTTCTGTGACCACATCGGAGACTTACTCTCCGATGAGCTCGGCGTGTCCGCCTCCCCTCCTGTTGAAGTGCTGAACGTTGACATCTGCGAAAACATTATCACGCACTTAGCACGCCAGTTTCCGTCACGGCTGTACGCGATCGGCAACTGCTGCGATCTGCACGTGACTGCCTTGCCAGCGGCAACACCAGCGCAGCAAAAGTTTGGCGAGGGGTCATGGTTCATTCGGGGTGATGGCTCGCAGCTAGCAACCGTTTGCCGAAGCTCCGTAGATGTTGTCTTTGACAAGGGCACCGCAGACGCACTGCTCAGCGCCTTCGCTGGGGAACTCAACCCGAATATGGAGGCTTACGTAGGGGAAATGCTGAAGGTGCTTCGCGTTGGTGGAGTGTTTTTTGTCATCTGCATCAACAGCGAGGACGTGGTGCATCCGTACTTTCTCTCCGCGCAGGAAGGCGACAAATTCTTTCAGCTTGAGTTTACCGACACCATCGAGCTGGACGCTGCGGCGCTGCGCCAGCTGCGCGTGGAAACGCTGGGCTCCCGCTACAACTGCTACGGCTACTCCGTTGTGAACTCTGCTGACTGACGGATGCGCCCGCTGTTTCGCGGGTTGTGCGTCATCGCTTCCGCTTGTTTCTTTTTTCTGTTAACTTAGTTTTTCTAACCTAATCGCGATAAAGAACTTCCTGTTTTGGCGCATCTGCTGCGAATATCGTCGCTAAAGCAACAACAGAAACGTTAACGGTACACCCTTGAGTCACGGTGCTTTTCCCCCCTTTTTGGGCTTGTTTTGAATGTGCACTCTGGGTGCGGGGTGCTGCTTAGCCACCCTTGAAAGTCGATATGTGCGCTTCAACGAATTACCGGCACTGCTTGATGTGCAACTCAGCAGCGCACAGCGACCACACTTCTCTCTTCTTCACAGGCTGATCCTCCAAAGAGGTGCACCACTTTTTTTTTTCTCGCTTATATACTTCATTTTCCCCCCTCCCCCTTCTACTTCTCCTTCCTCTGTTTGCAACATCGTATGCGTCTTACTTTCCGCCTCCATAACCAGCAGAGTTCTGAAAGCCTCCACTTTTGGAACTTGTGCGAACACATCTTAATCTTCCCTTCCCTTTCGGTTCGTGTACTACCTTTTTTAAAATTGTTTTTCCTCCCTCTCTCTCCGACCATGTCCAGCAAGTATAAGACAACTTCTGAGCCTGACTCAGACAGCGCCGTCACTACAGAGTACGTTCACCCCGTATCAGCCCGCTTTCTTCGCTCTGCGCCGTTCCTGGGCTACATTCCCATCTTCAACATCACCTTCAAGTCGTTTCACCCCAAGTTTGTCTTTGCCATCTGCATGCAGCGCCTGTTTGAGAAGGGTCTCGCAAACGGTCTCATGCGACTCTCCATCCAACCCATGCTCACAGGCCGCTACGGTCTATCGGGTGCGATGTACCAGCGTCTCTCCACGTTGTACTCGCTGGGTTGGGCCATCAACGCTTTCATTACCGTGATCGCTGATACGCTGGCGTTTCTTGGTTATACAAAGCGATGGTACTGTGTCTTGTCAGCCGTTGGCGGTGGTGTGTTCGCTCTGATGTATGCGTTGCTGCCTGCCCACGAGTCGAGTGCGAAGCCTGCTGCTGCGTTCATGTTTATGACGGCCCTCTTCATGAGCAACATCGACGTCTTTTCGGTGGCGCTCTACAGCGAGCAGATCCGCCGACGCCCCGGCGCCGGCCCCGCCCTCGTCAGCTGGATGTGGGGAACAGCCCTGGTGGGCATCATGATATCCAGTGTGATTCAAGGTCCGCTGTCTGATAACGGCCTCACTCACATCGGTGCGTACGTCGCCTCTGGCATCATTTTCCTGTCCGGACTGCTGTTTATTTTTAACTTGATGGAGGAGCGGCTCAACCGCGTGGCCCGCAACGATGACGCTCGTATTGCGTACCTCCTTCAGCAGGAGGATTCCAGCTTGATCGACTCAAAGTCAGAGCGTGACAAGGATGAGAAGGAGGACATGGTGGTGAGCGGCAGTGTGGGCGTGGAGCCCTGCGTTGACCACGACGAAGAAATCGAAGAGGATGACGAACCTCATCACGAGCAGCAACACCAGGATACGTCAGCGACCTCGTCTCAAGACTTCACGCCACCCCGTATCGACTCGTGTCTATGCGGCGTGTTCGAGTTCAACTACGACGTTCTTATGCGTCAGTGGAAGATGGCGTTCTTCTGTCTCATTCTCACCCTTTGCGTGATTGCAAATGCCGTGGTTAACATTGTCGGTACGCGTTGGAATGTTATGTACTGCGCCATTTCTGTATTTGTGGTGCTGTGCACAAGCTGCTTCTTTACCCTTCCGATGGCAATTGCCAAGGCGGTTGTCTTCATGTACCTCAACACCATACTGTACCTCAACCTGCCCGGGGTGCTGAATACCTTCTACGTCGCAAGGCCCGACTGTTTGCCTGATGGTCCGCATTTCAGCTACACCTTCTACAACTGCATGAACGGCGTTCTCGGCAACGTCGCAAGCATCGTGGGTACCGCGGTCTTCACACACCTCTGCCCGAAGCGCAGTTACCGCTTCGTGATGAGCCTTTCTTCTATCCTGCTCCCGCTGGCCTCCATGTTCGACCTGATCATCCTGAAGCGGTGGAACCTCGCGATCGGCATCCCTGACCACGCCATGTACATTTTCGGCGACGCGATCATTTATGAGGTCGTGGATATGATGCTGAACATGCCGATGATGATGTTGATGTGCCGCATCGCCCCAAGGGGATCGGAGTCAATGGTTTTCGCGCTGCTGGCCAGCATCTACCACCTCGGCTCTTCGACTTCCTCTGCGATTGGCTATCTCTTGATGGACACGATCTGGCCCGTGGTGACGAGGGGCAATTGCGACTACAGCAACGCACCTTGGCTCGTCATCGCTGGACACATAGTCGCGCCTCTTTTCATCTGCCCCTTCGCTTGCCTTTTACTCCCTGGCTCGCGCATCTGCGACAACATCGATCACACTGGGAAGAAGGTAAAGCGGGTGGTGCTCCAGGAGGACTCTCCCACGTCCACCGATGGCATTGACGACCTTGACGACGCCGCCAACGAGAGGCGCGAAAAGTAATGCCGACACGGCCCACCTAAGTGCAGACTCGTGAAGGACTGTAGCCTCACTAAACCGAATACTAAGTGATCGTAGATCTATTGCTTTTTAGGGGCTTTACCTTCCTTCCCTTCTTTTTTTGTGTGACCATCTTTATCCCTTCTCTTTCATGCTACTGACCTTTTCTTTTTAGGTCTCAGAATTATGAAAAATGTCAAAGTTTTGCGCGGCAGCTCTTTTCATGGGTACCAGACGTCAAAAACAACTACAAATACAATCCAACGTACGTTTGAAGGAGAATTTCATATTTATAAGTGCTCATACCTAAGAAATAGTGGATATATGTGCCGCCCCTGTAGTTGCGCCCCCAGTGCTTTACCCGTAGATGAAAGGAAAATGCAAACGGCGAAAGAGGAAGGTCAGCTCCTGCCACGCATACGCTTGTACAAACGCTATCGTGGACAATTTAACTTTCGTTGCCTCTTCTTTTCCAATGGTTTTGAATCCGTTCAACTGAGTCCACGCAGCAAAAAAAGGGGTGTAGGTGCACAAACCAACTTCTTTTTTTTTATCTACCGTTTTTTTGTTTTGATTTTTTTTTTTACCAAACCACGTTTGTAATAGGAAAGGGTGAACAACGTTCATTAGCGAATTTCAGGGCAATACGCTTTTTAGTTGAAGTTCTCTACAGCGCGGACATTCATCTCGCGCCACAAGTGCACGTAACCTTTACGTACGATGGATGAGGGGATTAAGACAACAAGGGAAAGTATAATTTCCTTTATCTGAACTGAAACAAATAGCCCGGTAATGGGACTGAATTACGACAACAGTGAATTTTCAAGATTACTTTGAAGCATGTGCAACATTCAATTTCGGTTTTCACTTCTGGGAGTCTCAAATGAAGCAATGCAGCTTTATTCTTTCTCGTAACTGTATTTCAGCGCTCATTTGCTGTTGAAAAACGTAGGCAACAGCCCATTGTTTTTCTTTTCCCATATAGGTCTCTCTTTTCTGCGTTCCTCTGAGCCGTCATCTCGATCCGAATTCACGTACATCACGAACTTTCTCCATCGAGTACCCACTCGTTAAGAAGGAAGGAAGAAAAGCTGGAATTCGACCATAGAACAACAACTCTACCACCATCAATTTATGAACGTCCTAAGACCGAAGGCGGGGTAGCATCCAATAGGCGATCGATCTTTCCTCAGCAAGACGCTCCGACATGGAACCCAAAAGCACAGCTCACCGTCTCTGCCCACTTCTACGCTCACCACCCGACATCCCAAGGCAGACAGCCTCGTCGACAACAGTAAATTTGCAGCCTACGGTTACAACGAGAAACAAATTTAAAACGGCGGACTGCTAAAAAAAAATACACAACCCGATACAATCCACCGCGCCAGAATCTACCTCTTCACAGCTTAGCCGTTCCTGGAAGATGTGCCTGTGCTGGGCCTTGTTCTGAAGGCCTACAGCCCGCGCCTGGTGGCTTCTGTGGGCCTGGAGCGTGTCTTTGCGAAGGGCCTTGCACACGGCTTCATGCGCTTTTCGATTCAGCCTATGCTGACGGGCCGCTACGGTCTGTCGGGTGCGATGTACCAGCGGCTGTCGTCGCTCTACGCGCTGGGCTGGTCGGTGAACTCCTTCTTCACGGCGATCGCCGACACGTTTGCGATCTTCGGCTACACGAAGCGGTGGTACTGCGTGGTGTGCACCGTCGGCGGTGGAGTCTTTGCCCTGCTGTACGCCCTTCTGCCTGCGGAGGAGTCCAGCGCGACGCCGGCCGCCGCCTTCATGTTCTTGACGGCATTGTTTCTGGCGAACGTCGACACCTTCGCGCAGGCGATCTACAGCCGGCGCATCCGTCGCAGCCCGGCGAGTGGCGCGGCGCTCGTGAGCTGGGCCTGGGGCTGCGCCTTGTTTGGCGCCATGGTCGCCGCTGCTGTGCAGGGCCCGCTGTCCGACAACAAGCTCACCCACGTGGGCGTGTACATTGTTGCGGGCCTCTTGTTTGCGCTGAGCTTTCTGTTCGTCTTCAACGTGTTTGGTGAGCAGCCGAACCGCGTTGCGCGCGTGGAGGACTCGAAGGCGGACTACGTCCGCAGGAGGCGCGTGGAGCGTGCCGCGGCGCAGCAGCCGGTGGGCCATTCCGAGCGGCACTTCTCGACGACGGAGCCGGGCTTTGCGGAGTGCGAGGAGGCCGCTGCTGCGCCGCGCGTGCTGGGGGCTGAGGAGGAGCTGGAGGGCTTCGTGGAGCCGGCGGTGGACAGCGTGCTGTGGGGTGCCGTCGAGGTCAACAGGGGGGTTGCGACGCGCAACTGGCTGATGATCGCCTACTGCTGCCTGCTGACTGCGGCGGTGGTGACCACATCGGTGGTGACGATACTCGGCACGCGCTGGCAGCTGCTGTACACCTGCATCGCGGTGACGGTCGCGGTGTGCGGTGCCGCCTTCGCCACGCTCCCCCCGGTTGTCGCCAGGACCATCACGTTCGTGTACTTCAACAACGTGTTTTACCTTCAGCTGCCCGGTGTGCTGAACACCTTCTACGTCGCCAAGCCTGCCTGCCTGCCCAACGGGCCGCACTTCAACTTCACCTTCTACAACATCATGAACGGCATCATCGGCAACGCGTGCAGCATCATCGGCCTGACGCTGTTCGCGCACTACCTGCACAACTTCAGCTACCGCGGCGTCATGGGTGCGTCGGCCATCATCATCCCGCTGGTGTCCATGTTCGACCTGATCATCCTGAAGCGGTGGAACCTCGCGATCGGCATCCCTGACCACGCCATGTACATTTTCGGCGACGCGATCATTTATGAGGTCGTGGATATGCTGCTCCGCATGCCGACGATGCTGCTGATGTCCCGCGTGGCGCCGCGCGGCTCGGAGGCCATGGTGCTTGCGTTGCTGGGCAGCGTCGCGCACTTGGGCATGTCGACGTCCACGGCCGTTGGCTACCTGCTGCTGGAGACGATCTGGCCCGTGGTGACGAGGGGCAAGTGCGACTACGGCAACGCACCGTGGCTGGTGATCGCAGGGCACATCGTGCTGCCGCTCGTGATTCTGCCGCTGTCCTTCCTGCTGCTGCCCGCCTCCCGCATCTGCGCGACGCTGGACGAGGACGGCAATGAGGTGAATGAAGTCAC
>LJSK01000428.1:1306-14544 GCA_001299535.1 Leptomonas seymouri
GTGTGTGTGTGTGTGTGTCAGTATCGTCTACTCCGAGTCGTCGCGTCTGTTGTCACAGCCATGTGAGTCGCACGCCCATCAAACACATGCAAGCTACGAGAAGCAGCATGCTGAATATGCTTTATTCCTTCTCAGACAGGTGGAAGAGCCAAAAATCCGTTGACGCTTAGCGTTCATATGCATCTCGGTATGCACATGTCAAGCGCTCCTCTCACTACACACAAGACACATGCTCGATAACGCACAGCACCCTATTGGTGTGCGGCAGCACGAGAGCATGCAGTCATCACCAGCGAGCCGGGCCAAGTACTCTTTCGCCTTGAACGTCATCTCTTCACTATTATGTTTTCCTTGGTCCATAAGCGTACACACATACGCAAGCACGCACACCGTACTGTGCTTTTTACAGCTGCATACGCCCGCGAGTGCGCCGTTATCTGGTGCGGACGTCAAACCCAGTCTCAGTATTCGATCAGGCATTCGAAGCATACGCAACCGCCTTTCGCCATGAAGGAGTGTGCCCCCTCCCTTCTCACCACCCCGTGGCGTTCAAGGTGCACGTGCAGCGTGGTCTGCCCCCTCACGCGGTACCTCTCCAGCGTTGATCGTGGCTCAGACGTCACCCGCCTACATGCTGCCCCCGCAGCGCGCCTGCGCACCTCACACCACACCGTCTATGCGCAGTGTCGTTGTATGGCCTACTCTACCTTTGGTGCGATGCGCCGGAAACCGAACCGCAGCCAAGGCGCCGGTCACGAGAGCGCACCGACAGCTCCCCCCGGTGCGTCGACGTCATCACGGCCGCTGCAGTCATCGGTGCAGCGCCGCAAAGAAGCGGAGATGGCCTTCCCGAAGACCCTCAAGAGCGGGCGGTCGGCGCAGCAAAACACCGTGTCGCAGCAACTCTTCTACGCTAACAGAGCCAACGCGGCGGAGATGGCGCGGCAGCAGCAAATAGATCGCGAGTACGCCCAGCAGATGCGCGAGCTGCACGCGAAGAGGGGGGCAGCAGACCGTCGCTTCTTCCAGCGCGCGTCAGACTACCGCGACATCCAGGACGGGGACCCGTACGCAGCCGTCTTTGGGGAGTCGGGCAGCACGCAACGGCTGCGCACCGCGGCGTGGCAGCGGCAGTTTGAGATGGAAAACGAGGACGTGGAGTTGCCGTATGAGCGGACGAACGTCGTGGCACGGCTGGCGCCGAACTTTTT
Source organism: Leptomonas seymouri (assembly GCA_001299535.1). Taxonomy (NCBI): domain Eukaryota; phylum Euglenozoa; class Kinetoplastea; order Trypanosomatida; family Trypanosomatidae; genus Leptomonas; species Leptomonas seymouri. The sequence continues at coordinate 2,518 of LJSK01000428.1, forward strand.
TGTGCGTTACTTTGTGAACCTCCGAGACAACGGCGGGGCGGACCACCTGTACATGCTGTGGGCATGTGCCTTGATCACCCTATCGTCCTTGATGCTGGTGGGGTACCTCTTCTACACCGCCCCCTCGCGGGCGCGTCCAACGAGTGAGATTCGATGAATGGCTGTGCCGTTGTACGTCTGTTCTTGTTTTTTTTATGTTGGGGGAGGAGGGCCCTCTCTTTCCCCAGCGGTCGTTGTTATTGATGCCCTGCACAGACGAGCTGCTCACTCCACCTGTGAGTTGTGTACTGACTGTCATTTCCTTTTGCGATTACTGCTGTTGGGATTACGGATGGCTAAACCTCTTAACAACACGTTTCTGTTCTTTCTTTTCAATTTGCCCCTCCTCCCGGTGCCTTTGTATTCGGTCCCGCAATGCCAGCACCGTCTACGCCTCTATCCCTTCCCCTGGAGCTGCCACGCTCTAGGTGTGTTGCGATCTCTAGTGGGTTTGTAGGGCGGTGGCTGAGAGGGAGGGGGGAGGCCTTCGCATGACGCCTGTCTGCTTTGCCATTTCCCCCTTATATATATATATATATCGTTCTCTCGCTCTCACTCTCTCTCGTTCTTCAGGAATAAAATCAGATTCAATGCCCGCGAATTTCATTGTTGCCAAAGATTGTCAGCTGTTTCGCGAAGACGTGGAAGGCGTGCTGAGACTGGCCGCGCAGCTGGTGCTCTCGTCCACATCCAGTAGCACCTCCACGGAGTCCTCAGCCCCCACGGCGCCCTCGCCGCGGCTGCTGGCAGGTCCGCTAATTGGCGCCGTGCTCACCGAAGCCAGCATCCGCGCTCTGCTACTCAACACGCTCGTACGTGTTCTGGTGCCCGCCCAGCGTCAAGCTGCACTGCTGCAGGACAACAAGTATGTCCGACTTGCAAACGAGGCAGCGAAGAAGAATCACCAAGAGCAGCAGCAGCAGCATCATGAAAGCCACAACAGCACAGGCAAGACAGCCTCACCTCCGCCATCATCCACCGATCATCAGCAGCAACAGTACCGTGTAGGCCGCATCGTCGGTGTGGTGCCTAAGCCCGGCACCAAAGCTTCCTCAGCAGCACTCGGCACGGCCAATACAGCAGCAGCTGGGGACCCGTCGCAGCTCTGGCTGCTTGCCGTGTACGTGGGCGAGTGTGTCGAGCCTTTCACCATCGCATCCCTCAGCAACGACGCCTTCACAGACATCGAGCACCGCGTGTTTGTGCAATCGGCGCTCTCCACGAATCGGGAGGAGGGCAGCCGCCGCGCCACCGTCCTGCCGAGCCAGCAACCAGCCCTCCTCTCGCAGGAGGCGGCAGCCACGGTGCACCAAAATATTAAAGACATTCGACGCGCACTCGAAGTGGCCAAAGCTGTCGCCCTTCATGACAACGCCGACGCAGCGGCTACGGTAAACAGATGCACCGCGGAAGTACTCCAGCGCGCAAGCGGGGTGAAGCGCCAGCGCGACAGCGACGACGAGCCGCCCAGCGCCACCGCGGCACCTGCTGCCGCTGCGAGCAACGCTGACAACGACTGCGCCGACGCACCCGCGATGGCCACGTTTTTCGGTCACGGTGCCGCCTCGCAGGCTGCTCGCCTGGCACGCCTGACGGAAGACGTCGCGGCGCGTGGCCAGCAGCTTCAGCAGCTCCGTCAGCTCCTGCAGCAGAAAGACTGGGCGGTGAAGTCGGCTCTGCAGCAGCAGCAGCAGATGGAAGCGCGGCACCGCGGTGAGGCGGATGCGTGGCGGGCTAAAGCGGATGAACAAAGTCGGGCACAGGCGCGTGCGGCGAAGGAGACTGCGGACTCGCTGGAGCAACGGGATCGGCTGCTGGAAGAGGCGAACACGAAGCTGCGGCGGCTGGCGGGCATGACGACCAAGTACAAGCAGGTGGTAGACATGGTTTCGACGCTACTGAAGCGCGGCAGCAACAATAATGGTGGTGGTGATGAAGGCGCCGGCAAGCCGATGAGCCCGGAAGAGATTCTTGCTGCGCTGCAGCACAAGTCTCTGGTGTGATTGACTTGGTGAAGGTGAGCTCTCCCCTTCCCCCATCCCATCCCTTCCTCAGCGATTAGAAGGTCTCCATTCCGTGAAACGGGCTGCGATGAGCGATAACGGCAGCTGTGATGCAGTCACCTTGAGGCCGGGGTGTGCGATGAGTCCTCTTGCGCTTGCGAAGGCAGAGATGCACCCCTATGTTGATGGTGGATGTGCGACGTGTTGGAGGAGGAGGGGGGATAAACGAAGGTGTGTTGGGAAGGACACAAAGCATCTGCCGTTGTCCGTTGTGCGCAGCGATATTCATAAGAGAACGAAAGAAAACTGCCTATGATGCGAGAGAGTTCTTCAAGCATTCATTATGATCGGAAGCACCAACGTAGCACAGCGCAGGCGGCCCTAACCAGTCGAACGAGCTTGAAGCACGCGCCTCCGCACGACGTATGGTACACCGCGTTGTTCTCACGTTGTGCGTATATATACAGCTTTAGTTGTCAGCCTTCAGCTTCTTTTTCCTCTTCCCCTCGATTTCCCGTCGCACCGTCAAACAGCGAATCACCACATGAGCCCCTTCATCTCCGTCCTTATCCCCCCTCCCTCCCTCTCTCTGTACCGCGGCTTGTCGGACAATGGAAGAGGCCACCTGCACACTTCTCTTGATCGCTCTCGTAGAACGCATCACCTAAAAGAAGCGCCGCGACTCATCTCAGCGCCCGTTGTGGTCGTCTCTCTCTCTTCTCCCTTTGGTTTTCTGTCGTTGACAATGTGATACCCTTCTCCCTTTATTTATTTAGTCCCTGGTTGGTTCACTCGTAGGAGACGCCCCTCCTCCACCCCACCACCCCTAGTCCCCCGTTGGCGCCCGCTCCCCATGAGTCTATAATTGATTGCTAGAATACCGGCATTGCAATAGATACATCGTGTGTGTGCGTGTTTGCTGCTCCGCCGCGACTTCACGCGAGTGCATAAACGGCTCTGATGTAAGAGCATGTGCGACACGGATGTATGTTGATGACAAAAGCAGGCTTCCGTATGCACACTGCTTACACTTGTCAAGTCACGTCAGTACAGACTTTAACAGTGCTTCTGTATAGTGCAGTGCACCGCCATCGATGCAGACACCCCCATACGAGTCTCATCGGAGATCTACGCGCACAGAGAGAAAGAGAGGAAGGGACCTGTTGGCATGAAGACATTAAAGGGCATCGGTGAGCGCGACTGACCCCCACCCCTTTGCTGTGCTGCTTTTGTTTTGTTACTCTCTCTCTCTCCTTGACTTATCCACAATAACAGGCCCTCTGTTGCTTTCCTTAACGGCAGTGACGGATGGACGGCAAGGCTCACTCTCTTCCGGAGGCTGCGGCAACGCAGCAGCGCGCCCACCGTACACGCTGTCCCACTCCGACCACCTCCGCGCCGTTCTCCATCGTGCCGCTGACAGACGCGCTTCTGCCCCTTCTGGAGCCCGTGGAGGCCGCCAGCTACCCAGCATCGTACTGCGAGGGTGTCGCCGGGTACGCGAAGCGCCTCCACGCCAGACCTGCCTCTTCATCCTTCGTATGTCTGCAGTGTTCTAGCGCTCAGCTGCGCTACGCCGGCATTTCGGATTTGGTCGCCGCAGGCGATTTCGCGCGCCTCCGTGCGATTGGCTACGCCATCACCTGCCGGCTGCCACGCCGGACTGCGTCCCTGCTGGTGCGCGGCAAGCCAAAAGATCACAAGAATATCCAGGGGATCAGCGACAGCAGTATCGAGGAAAAGGAGCAAGCTGTGGTGGACAACCATTGGACGATGACGCCGCTGATCGAAGAAGAGGACTGCCTCTACCCTTCTTCGCACGGCGCCGACACCCTCTACATCCACGACGTCGCGGTACACCCTGATTGCCGCGGACTGGGTGTGGCGGGCGCGCTGTGGAAACATATTGAGCAAGCCCGCGTGGAGCTGCAGCTGAAGCGAATGTCACTCGTGGCCGTCTTCGGCGCCAGCACGTACTGGGCCCGCTACGGATTCCGCGAGGTGGAGCGGAAGGCGCTGCAGGAAGCCACGGTGCGTGTCCTGGAAGACTACGGCGACCACGCCGTCTTCATGGAATGGGAGGACTAAGCGTGTGCTGTGCTTTCCTTTTGCACATCCCATGCGCACGCTTAAAAGCAAGGCACTCGGTCAGCAGATCTCGATGGGATGTCTCATGCAGTGGATGAACGGTGTGCTCTGCTTCAATTTTCAATGTGAAGGAGGGGAGGCGATCCCAGCTAAAATAGGGTGTGCTACCGTAGCCGTTGTCTAAGCTTAAAAGGTGTAAGGAGCGTGGGGTGGCGGGCCTGCTTTGATCACTGGGGGGGAGGTGATGTCCATGTCCGAACCACGAATCAAGTCGATAGGAGTTGACTGCCTTGCTCGTTCGTCGAGGTGATGACAAAGGCGCAGTTGTGTGTGCTCTACGAATCGCTTCTCTCCAATGTTCGCTGCACATTACGCACACACGCTCTCTCTCTCTCTCTGTATTCCCGGTCACCACAGTTGTCCTCTGCGTTCTCGCAATCCTGGCAGTCCCGTGGACTTGCCGTTTAGCCGCTTCACAAGCTCAGTCCACAGCGGGGCGTCAACGTGGAGAGGAGGCACTTCTCTGATATTCTTTTCTTTCTATATAATTGGCTGCTGTTGCTCGAACGCCAACTTCTACCGTCGTTTAGCACCGCCTTCCGCGCAGTACCGGGTGCGTGGGAAGGGGATGAGATTGTATACATGCACAAAGAGATAGTAAGAACGAGATCCTCCATGTCGTCCACGGCACTCCCCAGCGCTGCACAGGCCTCCTCCTCACAGCCTGGTGCCTCCCCGGCCTTCCATCGCATCAGCGGCAATGGCAACGCAGGGGCCGCCTCCTCCAGCGCATCCGCCGCACCGTCGATCGCCGTCTTTCTCTTTGCGAAAGAGAAGCTTCTCTTCCGATACCCCGACATCGACCCCTTCGTCGTGGACGTTGTAGCGGCCAGCAACACCAGCGGCAGCGGTGGCGGGGCCTCTGACGCGGCGTCTAAAAAAGGCAGCAGCGGCAACAACGCCGGCACCGGCGGCGGCGGCGCAGCGATCGAAAACACGAAAAACAACAGCGGCAACAGCACCGTCGCGGCGGCGGCGGCGGCGAGGGGCGAAACGATGAGCATGACCACCCCCGCCTACTCGGCGGCCTCCTCCTCTCGAGACCGGCCCCGGCGGGGAAGCAGTGGAGGCGGGGGAGGGCTACTGCACCCAGATAACTTTGCTGCGGCCTCGGCAGCCCCAACGCCTGCCACGATCACAGGAGGTGGAGGTGGTGGTGGCAGTCAACTCAAAAAGAAGCTACCACACACGCACGTAACGATGGCTGCCGATGTCAAGGACAACTGTGGTGGATCTCCACATGCAGGTGGCAGCACTACGAGTGGTGCCGCCGCGCTGGAAGCAGCGGTGGCGGTATCGACCAGCAACGCGAGCGGCGTGGCCCCGCAGCGTGGCATGCGGCGACCCATGTCTGCCTACGCCCTTGTTAACGACAACTTAACGATGGGTCTCGCCAGGTTCTCCTCGTCTACAAACGCACAGGGGCACAGCATTGGGCCGCAGGGTAGCGGCAATAGCGGTGGTGGTGGTGCTGGTAGACTTCCAACCGGGCCTACCACGCAGGTGCAGAACACCTCCACGGGAAGCACGCGCCAGCAGACGTTCTCCAATTCTCCGAGCTCCGCTGCCACCCCTGCCGCGCGCAGCAGTAAGTCAAGCCACTCCACCAGCAGTCGCGCAGCCGCTCTGCAGCAACAGCAACAGAGCGCAGCAGGGGCAGCCACGTGCGTGGGAATCGCCACCAACGTTCTAATGCACCTCCTGCGGGGGGCCTTGAATGGGTGCACGACAATCAACATGGTTAATTGCACCTTCCTGGTCTTCCCACTCACACTGGCCATGTCGGCGGCGTCGCCGCTGATCAACACGACAGGCGTCAGCTCCAGCAGCTGCTGCGCGCTTGCGGCGTCTGCGCTGGATCGGCAGCGCCCGCAGTTGCGCTCCGCCACGGCGCTGCTCGTCGTCGCGATGAAGCAGCCGGACACCGACTCTGGCGCGATAGCTAACTTTACTCAATGTTTCGTTAACATTCTGTGTCGCGAGGAGCAACGCTGTCGCTACGTCTCGCGTGAGCTCGACCGCATGGAGGCGTTGACAAACCACTGGGTTATTGGTGGTGCCGCCGCGGTGGCGAGTGCAGCAGCAGATATGCGCCAGCAACCGCAGCAGCAGTCTCTCGACCTTCCGCCGCAGCAACGGTCGTCGCACGTCTCCTCTTCGCTGACCAGCCATGCGTCGCCTTCCATCCAAGCGGCAGAAGACGGTGATGGGGTTGCTCCTGCGATGCAAGGGCCACCGTCAGCAACTGTGCTGTCCGCAGCAGGGGGTACATCTCAGCTGGAGGAGGCGGAGAGTGCTACAACCCGCCTGCACGGCAGCTACGACTACCTCTTCGTCCCCTCCCGATCGGCGGTGCAAGGGGGGAGGGCCACCAGCACGCGAGACAGCAGTGGCGCACACCGGACCAGCTCGCACGGCGGTCACACCGGCACGCACCACGATGCATCGCCACTGATTATGGCGCCCTCCACCGCCGCGTGGGCCGACGCAGACTACGAAGCGGAGGCCGAGGACAGTGCTGCACGCAGAGCAGCCAGTGGTATGGCGGCATCGTCGACACGGGCGGCATCGCTGTCTGCCGGAGGTGAAGGCAGCGGACTACGGTGTCGAAGCGGGTCGCCAGCTCTGACCCCTTCCCACACCGCCACGCCCACCTCCCTCTATCAGCAACTCGCCACTTACGTTCAGCTGGCGTCGGAGGTGCAGCAGGTGGCGCAGTGTATCGACTTGTGGAACCGCACCAGCCGCGTTAGTGAAGGCGGCGGTGACACTGGCGATGCGCAGCGCACAAGCAACGCACGCATCTCAGCAGCAGCAGCAGCAGCAAGGGGGCGAGCTCGCAATAGCGCTGCCTCCGCCCCTCGCGATCCCTACCGCCGCTACTCGAGCATTGGGGCCGGCCCGCTGCAGCAGCAGCAGCAGCATCCGTGGGTGACGGCGGCTCCGGGGGAAGTCCTCGACACTCTGCCTGGCGCCATCCTCGTAAACCAGCTGCTGCTGCTGCCCATGTCGCATCTCACGGGGCAGCAGCAGCAGGAACAGGCACAGTCGACGCGCTCAGCCTACTCTCGCATCCACCCCTGCAGCGTCATCACAGTGGAGGAGCGCCAGTTCACCGAGGAGCTGCAGCGCAGTTACTTGGATACGATGGGCCGCCGCTATGCCAAGCTGATCCCGCTCTCTACCGTGTATGCGCTGCTGCTCGCCCTGCCGTCGCCGCGGCGTGCCGGCTCCTTCTATCGCAGCATTGAACTAATGCTGCTAGAGACGGTGCAACGCCGCCATGCCCGTGCGGCTGCCGCGGCAGCGATGACAACGAGCACAGCAGCTAGCAGCGTCAACAACAGTAGTGGGAATACCACAGCGCCGATGGTGCATACGGGGGCCTCGATCTTCTCCGGAGCACACACGGCGGGTGCCGCCAGTCGCTCCGGCCGAGACGCAGTGGAGGAGGAGTCCCCGTCGTCGTCGGCCGTGGCAGCCACTGCGGCGACAACGGCAGCAGGGCTCGACCTCCTTGCGATGGAAATCATCGACTTTCTACGCGTTCATCGAGCGATTTCGGTGGCCTCGGAGATGTGGGTCTGCTTCACCCACAGCGAGGTGACACCAGTCGAGCACGTCGAGGCCGCCATGCTCCGCCGGCGCCGCCACCGCCTGCGTGCGGAGCGACGACGCCAGCACGCTGCCACCACCAACGGCGCCACCTCCATGTCACCCCATGGGCGATGCAAGGAGAGGCACAAACGCTCTAGCACCAAGGCGCTTGCGTCGGAGCAGCAGCAGGCGGAAATGCAGGGCGTTGTCGGGGGCAAATCATCAACTCACAGTCACAACTACGGCAGCAGCTGGGCGAGCTCTGAATCTGCCACCACCTCTACCGACAACTCCCACAGCAAAGCCTTACTTTTGAGCACGCATGGGGGCGCGGGCACGACCTCCACCGATGACCCGTTTGACGCAGTAAAGGACATGGACACAGTCCCTGCAGCGCTGGTACTGCAAATGTTAGAGTGTGTGGTGGACACCCATCATCCGGAACAGCCACAGACACAGCTGCATCAGCAGCCGTCATTGAACGTGCCGGCATCGCCTTCAGCTTTTTCCTTTAGCGGAGGTAACGGCATCGGCAGTGTTGGAATCGGCGGATCGCGGTACAACGTCATGGATGCAGAAACGATGTCGACCGTGACCACAGTAGCGGGCGTGCCCAAGTCCCCCAGCACTGGCAGCACCATCCCTGCTTCAGCAATAGCCACAGCAGTGACGAGTAGTGGGATGGCCCCCACGCCGCGATTTTCAGAGGCCGAGATGAGTGCCAGTCGGGCATCGTACATGGCGGATCGCCTTCAAGGCACCCTCACCGTTGGACAGACGCGCTCTACCGCCTCGTCCTTCCAGCAGCAGCAACAGCAGCAAGCCACTGCGCTATCCACGAGCTCAGCGGTTAAGTCGGCTTTCTCATCCCCGCTGCACTGCACTGCACACGAGCAGCAAGGTCGCGGTGCCTCCTCCGCAGCAGGGGAGGCCGCCAGTGGAAACGCGCCGAACGCGTCCATCAGCAGCGTACCACCCTCACAACAACCTCAGCAGCAGCAGCCATGCACGCCCACGACACAGCTCTCTGTCTACTGCGCATGGGGCTCTGCCTGCCCTCTCTGTGAGCAGCTCGCTTCCCATCCACAGTGCTGGACCACCACCGCCAACACGGGCTACACGGTCGGCTACTATATCCTGAACGCAGCCCGGCACCAGCGCCGTAGCCCTGCAATCCAGCTGAACTTCCCATCGCTCGATGCGAGTGTGCGCGCCTGCGCCCGCCACGCCCGCCGCCTGCGCGACCACGCGGACCTGTCCTCCCCCATGCAAAGCAACTACAGCATCAGCGGTGGCAGCAGTGGTCTTCTGCATTCTATGCAGCCATGGTTTGTACGCCCACACATGTTCGCCACCCCAGTCACCGCCGCCTACGGGGTGTCGCCCTTTGGGATTTACGAGCTCATGTCGCATCACGGCAACCGCAGTGGTCACGCCCACGGTGGATCTCAGGGACAGCAGCAGGGTGTGGCTCCCGGCGGGCCCACCGACTGCGGAGGGCCGCTGACGGTCCCGGTCAACAACACGAGCTCTCTCGTGGAGCCAGAGCGGAGCGACATGCTGTTGATCTCCCGCACGCAGGCCCACAAGCTGGGCACCTCAGCGGCCGCCTCTCGTCGCGACGCCATGGGCGGGGCGGCCGCAGAGCAAGGCCACACGCTGCTGCAGCGCTCTGATATCCCGACGGGAGCGGTGGACTATCTGCGACGGTGCGCGGACACCATTCGTCGGCGACTTGCCCACTCGCGCGCTCGGCAGACCGTGCTGGCACGGTTTGAGCAGGCGTTCGAGCGCCAGACGACCGCCCAAGCACAAGGCTTTGCGATAGCAGCTGGGAACAGCGGTCAGCACGAGTGCATTTCTCAGAGCTCCACGTCCCTCTTCGCTGAGGATGCGGTATCGGAGGCGGCCACAACGGTCGTCAGCAAAGCACAGGACGCCACGAGCGGCGCCGCTTCCACAAAGCCCATGCCACTCAGCAGTGCCACTGCTGGAAAACATATCGAGCAGCACGCATCTTCGCCGCTGCTGGTGTCCGGCACGGGCGTACCGCAGCCCAGCAGCAGCGCCGATGTGCGGCCGCGCTCCATTCGCTACGGTCGACGGCAGCTGCCGCTGCACACCGCCTCCAGTCCCTTGACCAACGTGAACTTGCTCTTTGATAGCGCGACGCCGACGGTTGCGGTGACCAACACGTCAGTGGGAGAGGGGCCTTCCCCGCCGGAAGAACAGCAGCAGCAGCACAGCAGCCCCCCGGCACAGGCCACCTTGCAGAACCGCTCAGTGGAAGGCAGCGGTGCGCCAGCCAACGGTCTTCTGTATGCGGGGGTAGGTAGTCTGCTGGAAGGAGAGCGCAGCCTGCCTGTGGAAGTGCTTCTCCAGTACGTCCTCCACCACCTCATCGCACTCACCTGGGGACGACGGGGTGTGGAGGTGGACACGCTGGTGCGCCTGCTCGAGCGAAACCTGCGTCGACTGCCGCCTTTACTCGCAAATTTGCAATATGTGAATCAGCTGCGCAGCGCCGGCTTCACAAGTGAGTCCGCCGCTGCGGCAGCAGCAGTCAATGCAGTTAGCGTGGACGGTGCAGCCGCCGCGGCTCCTTCCTCTACGGTGTTCACCACAGTGCACACCCGGCTGGCGGCGAGTTCTTCCAGCATGAACGGTGGTCCACGGCCGAGTCCCTCCGCCCTCACTGACACCCCTGAAGACATCTCCGACACGAGTCCATACAGTGGCGGCTCACGTGCGGCCACGGCGGTGCCCATTACACAGTCTGAGGTGCAGCTCTTACAAGCCTATGAAGTGCTGGAGAAGCTGAGCCTAATGGAACTGCTGTCGTCATACGCGACATGGTCGGTGCGCACGGTGCCGACGCAGCTGCTGTTGCATGCAGTGGTGAATGAATTCTGCGATGTGCTTTACGTCGACAGTTCCGAGCGTGATGAGGGGGCCGATCGCTGGAACCTCCCGGTGGCAACGGAGTGAGGCCTCTCTTGTGCCTTGCTCAGATGCCTCTGACCCTCTCACACACGCACACCCCCCTCTCTTCTCAGCGTGTCTTGTGCCTGAAGTGAAACAAAACAAAAAAAAAAGACAAGGGATGGGCTCTTTAATTTGGGCAAACGGCATTGTTAAACGGCAGTGGTGCTTCGAACGTTTCCATTCTCGGCTGCGCAGGTATGTGTCTGGCACAGCGTTTCACAGTCCTTCCCCGGTGTATGAAACGCAGCTCACCCAGGCCTCTCTCGATCGTGTGGTGAGCTTACCGCTCCCTTCATCTGCTTCCCCTTCGTCCTTTGCGGATTACCCCTGCTTGTTCTCCCTCTCTCGCAGCTCTGTACGATACCCACAACGAGCACCCCATCCACTTGCATTTCTGAAAGAAAGGCAACGAATAGCTTATCCTCTGCGCCACACCCTACTCACACCCGCATAGTTGGCCTGGACCTCTGTCCGTCACTCACCCACCCACCCCCACCCCCTGCAGGTTGCGCACGCACTGTGTTGTGGCACTCTACATCCGCCGCTGGCTCCCCCGTCACCACCACCTGCATTTCCCTTTTCGCTTCTTTTTTTTTATCGGTGGACTTTAGACTTTTGGTATTCCTCCAAATCCCTCACGCACACTTCTCTTTTGTGTGCTTAGGCCCTGTCCTCCCCCTCCCCTCCCCACCCCCTCCCCCTCTTCTTTGTTGCTTGTATCTCTCCGCCACCCTTGTACCATATCTTAATACATCATTATTGCCTTCCCTATTTACGTTGTGCCCACCGGCTACCTGCGACTCCCATCGCCGCACCTATCCTTGTCCCGCTACCCGCGTGTGTGCACATATCTATCTATTTGCTTTAATTGAAGAAGCCAACATGGACTCCTCCGCAGCCGCTACGCAATCACGGTCTGGGCTCCAGACGTACTCCTTCACGCAGGTCAATGCCGCCGCCTCCGGCTCCGGTGCACTGCCTAACAAGGCCCTCGACCACGTGAAGCGAATGTCGGAGAGCCAGAACAGCGCGCGCAGGTCGGGCAGCAAGCGAACCTTTGACGAGGCGTCCACCACCGACAATGTCCAGCAGAAGGCGCGTAATGGAAGCGCCTTGCCCAGCACTGCGCCGAACCAAGTGGTGGAGGTGGTGGCGCCCCCAGCCAAGAAGAAGAAGGTGACCTACGCCCTGCCCCACCAGAACATGGAGGAGGGCCACTTCTACGTGGTGCTTGGCGAGGACATCGACGTGTCCA
>LJSK01000429.1:2121-14525 GCA_001299535.1 Leptomonas seymouri
CCCCCCCCCATCATCTCCAACACCACCGACACGGACGACGTGTGCCATTCTTCGATATGCGGCTGACGTGCGTGATGGTGCTCGTGGGGCTAGAAGTGGTAGCAGTGATGCACTGACGGGCGACTACATGAGTGCAGATGATCCGTGGGGCATAGTTTTAGGGTTTCACTGAACGTGGTTCCCCACACGCTCACAAACCGGGAAGGGGAAACAGGACAGCAGCTCGTCCCCACCTTTGCATTTGCAGTGGCCGAGAAGGGCTTTGAATGGGTACAAGTCCGGTTCAGCGCCAGTCCTCTTCCCCCCCCCCCCCCCGCTGAGGCATGAGAAAAGGGAGCGCGGTTGAAGGGGCGCGACATCTGCTTTCCCCCCACTATTTATATATATTTATATTTTGTTTTTGCGCACATGGTACCTCATCTCCTTCCGTCCGCGCCGCTTGAGCGGAATACAGCAATGAAGTGCTGCCCCTGCCCATGGAGTTGGCGTATTCAACATTGCCGTGCCGCATCTCGCCATTGCTGTCACTTGGCAAGGCTAACAATGATAATAATAGATGCCAGTTGCCTACATCGGGTCAAGCAATCGCACCGAGAACCAGAGCAGCTAACAAGACGGCTGGTGCTGTTCTTCTTACTGCCGATAGCTGTAATGAGCGCTCTCTCAATCACTCTCTCCTTACAATCACCACTGCTTCTACTTCACGGCTCGCACATCACGCGTTTAAAGCGTTTGCCTTTGTTTCTTTTGTTGTTGTTGCTCTGCTGCTTTCGCAGAGAACAATGAAGAAAAAATCCGGAACGGGTCGGTGATAAGCAGTCCACTCGCACATTCCGCTCCTTACAAAAAAAAAAGTCGCGTCAATCAAAGATCCATGGCTTCTCTTGCAAACTGTGCTTTGGAGCTCAACAGGGCAATGGGGTGTGGGTATGACGATCACACCCCGCACCACCAAAGTTTTCGTTGCTGCTCTCGCCAGGAGCTGGCCCTTCTGCAGCACGACAGTGCAGCTCAAATCTTGTCCTTCTACCCCCTCACTTCCGTCTCAACCCCGCCCGGACGCTTGTCACCGGCGATACGCCATCACACACTGTCCGCCGTGAGTCCATGCCTGCGACTTTACGCGGAAGCTATAGTGCTCTTCGCCTGCTCCGACACGGGGTTTGAAGGGGTGCAAGTATCCGAGAGGGAGCTGGTGTATTGTATCATGCTGGATGGCAGGGCGCCAGGCCTGCAGCGGCTGGAGCGGTCGCTGTGGTGGTCGGAGCGGTGTGGGCTGCCCGTTGTGCTCAACGCACCGAACGCGTGCCATCGTCTGCTGACGATGCTTCCAACCAAATGGCGGCAGCGAGTGCGGTGCTTGGGGCTCTTAATGCAGGCGACGTCCCCTCGCGATAGTACGGACGTCGTGGCTGAGCAGGAAGGGGCGGTGCAGGCGGAGAGGAAGATCATAAAGGCTGGGGGGATGGAGCGCGCGCGTTGGGCGGCCGGGCGGCGCATGTCCCTGCGCTCACTGCTGAGCAGTGATGACACAGCCCCCGTGAGACTGTCATGTGCATCGTTTTTGAGCGCGCTGCCGACGTTCTCGTGCCTGACGAGGCTGGCGATTACGGGCGAGTACGCTACCCACCCCGAGAGTGCGGCGACGGCTGTCACCGGTGCCTTGCGCGCAGCGAAAGGCATGCCGATTTCAGAGGTGGAACTGCGGCTATTCAAGCATCTGAGTACGCTACGTGACCTGGCTGGCGCGCTGTGCTTGGAGCGGCTAACCGTGCACCACTCCAGCATTACTGACGTGAGTGGCCTGGCGTCGTGTCCCTGGCTGTCATTTTTTGATGTTTCGGAGAACGGGCAGCTAACAGATCTATCCGGACTTGCTGGTGCGCCGAGGCTGCGGGAGCTGATAAGCTTCGATTGCGCCATATCCGTTATTGACGGCCTTAGCAGCTGCCCATTGTTGAGCTATGCGGATTTATCTGCGAACTCGAGTCTTTCTAGCCTTCACGGTCTGGCAGGCTCACCGAGACTGCAGGAGCTCAATCTATCCCGCACTGCGGTGTCCGACCTCGACGTTCTTCGCAGCTGCCCGATGCTGGTGAAGGTGGATGTGAGAGCCTGCAGCAACGTGCTCAGCATTGCTCCGCTGGCACATCTAGACGTGCTCACTGACGTACCGCAGTGATCATCAAGGGCATCCAACATATATTTGGTTGCCTTTGGCCGCATTTTGTTGAGCTCTCTGCTGCTCTCTTTACTATTTCTCCTGCGCATTGTTGTGGATTCTGTTCACACTGTTCTGTCGTAATGAACCGCTTTGTGCTCCGGTAATGCGCCTGCTTCTTCAAACGATTCAATTCAATTCTTGTATGACGGAAGAGGGGGAGGGGGGCCATGCCGAGCTATTCCATCTCTCTCTCGTGTGAAAGAGAGTGAAGCGGTGTGTGTATGGCCTTTCACGAGTTTTTCCTTTGATGTGCCGTTTGCACGGACGTGGAGCAAACAAAGATGCACCTGTTTTGCATTTTTTTGTTGCTGTCCCTCATTCTCCCCCCCCCCACCCAACACCCACCACTCTCTTCCACATGTGAGAGAGGCGGAGACAGTCCTCGTCGTTGTCTACGGAGCCCGCTCTTCAGAGGACAACGACTCACAGAAAGTGGGCCGCGCTGGCTTGGTTCCCCAGCAACGAAAGACCTTCTCCTGTGCGGAGTGATAGAATGCGTGAGAAACAACGATACGTATTTGTTTATTTCGACGTATGCTGCAGGAAGGCAAAGCGCCGTGCTTTCGGTCATCCTTTCGCTAGTGGTGCTGCAAGCTTCTCTATCTCTGCACTTCCCCCTTATATATCTATATATTTGTTTCCCTGAGTCTGACGCTTCCCGATACGCAATCGCTGCCATCACAGTGCGTTCTCTACTCACGTATTTCTATCTCTACATCGTTTAAACATTCCTTCTCGCGCCCTTCTTGGATAAGTTTCGCCCGCCAGCATTACGCTGCTGTTCGACTGCTTGTTCAAGCTGCGACTCCTGAGACACCTCTTGCCATTCAGCGTTGATTGCTGTGTCGTTGTTGAGCTTCTGCGCAGCTCTGCGCTGCGCTGGGTGCGGGCGACGTCAGAATAGAAAAAGGGGCGAGGAGCATTAGAAGCGAGTATCGGAACGGACTTCCCCCGCCTGTTCTTCGCTTTTGATACAAATTCTGTTGGCGTTTAAACTTTGCCCTTCTGCTTATTTTGAAGTTTATCGTTATTACTATTACTATTATTATTCTGCTCCCTTCAGCCAATTTCTTCATCCACACGCTGATGATGCAAAGGTGCGCATGCAACAGCTCTTTTTTCGATCGCGTGCACTGCGCGGCACCGCGCTGCCCTGCTACCGTGCGTCGCACGCCTATTTGCGAGCGCGAGCCTCGCTTCATGACCTCGACTACTCTTATCGAATGATTTCTCCACTTCTCGCTGTTCCAAGCCACGGCAACGTGTCTTCCGTGCTGGGTTGCTCGTGCCGCTTTATGAGCTCTTCAACGTGGCAGGGCTCACCGAAGGCATCAAGCAAGAAGCAGAAATATAGTTTCACGGACAACGACGTGAAGACTTCGTCGAACACACCGAAGTGGGTGTCCACGTGCAATCAAAGCGGTGCAAAACGCATGTCCGTATCCATTCGCAGCAGTGCTCAGCGGCAGCGTGCGCGACGAACACTGCCGGCATCTTCAGATCTTTCATTTGTTGAAGTGCGACAGACAGGTGAGGGTACCGCACAACCAACGGAGGCTGGTGTGCAGCACAGCTCAACTAAATCTCCAGCAAATGTGAGATCCAGCGACGACGTAGGGCCGCAAAAAATTTCTTCTACTTCCTTATCTTTGGATGACTGCGCGATGGAGGCGCCGTCGAAGGGCTCTTCTCCGTCTGCAGCACCTTTTTCTAATTCGGGTTGCGGAGCCGCGAGCGCAAGCAACCACCACGCTGCACCACCTACCGCTACACCCACGCCCACTTCAAAAGCCGAGGAATCACCAGCAGAGATGCCCGCAGTACCAAAGAACGTTGCTGTCTCCGCTCCTGACTCGGGTTCCTCCGTGCCTTACTCGCCGCCGCATCCGCTGCTCTACTCTCTCTCGCGCTTCACTGAGCCGGTCAAGCGCATCATCCTGATCCGTAACGGCCGTAGTGAGGCCAACGAGGATGTCGCCACCTACGTGCGTACACCCGATTGGCGCATTCCCTTGGTCGAGGAGGGTAAGCATGAATCTATCGCTGCGGGTCGTGCGCTGAGTGAGCTTGTTGGGGATGAGCCAGTCCACTTCTATTACTCACCCTACATCCGTTCTCGGCAGTCACTGCGCTACATCTTGCAAGGTTACGACGAGGTGCGACTCAATGGACCGTCGCGCACGCAGGAGTGGTGTGAAGAAGAAGACGATTGGGACAGTGCCAGCGTCGCGCCGAGCCACGGGGAGGGGGGCACCATCGGTGAGCAGCTGCTGCAGGCAGCAGGGGCTTCGACCGCCTCCGCTGCGGCAGCCGGCAGCTGTGCTGGTGTGAGGGATGCCGTGTCCAATGACCCCACGTCAGGCCCAGGGCCCACTTTACTTTTAAAGAAGGACCCCTCGTTAGTCTTGAACCGCGGTACGAGTGACAGCATCATCGGCGTGCGTGAAGACGTGCGTCTGCGCGACGGCGACATTGGGCGATACATCAACGTTGAAGAGCTCATGTACCACCTGCAGGAGCGTGAGCGGTACGGCAAGTTCTTCTATCGCTTTCCTTATGGCGAGAGCGGCGCGGATGTGTGCGACCGTGTCACGTCGTTTCTGGACGCCTTCCAGCGCGAGCGAGTGGGGTTTCCGATGAACACGAATGTGGTGATCATTACACATGGGCTGACGATGCGCATGCTTATCAAGCGATGGTTCCACTTAACGGTGGACACCTTTCATCGCATGAGGTCACCGCCGCCAGGATCGCTGTGCACGTTGACGCGTCTGCACCACCGCAGCTGCTTCCGCCTAGACGAGAGCTGCGTCGAGTTGATGCACCTGCCGCTGTCTTTGAATAAGTACAACGGGTACAAGTATCGGAACAAGCAGCTGCTGGGCTCGATGAGCTCTGGCGCGCCGTACATGTAAGGGCTGTGCGGCATCGCCGTGGGCTTCTAGTGCGCTTTCCTGAGGTTGTGGCCTCAGGTGGTGGCGGTGGGGAGCTGCTTTCGTAGAGCGGTGGGCGAGCAGGAGAGATGTAGAGTTGCTCTTGTTCAAGGGAAAGCGCGACAACGCTGCCCACGTGCAGTGAGCCTTTCCAGCTGGAAGGGCAGTGGATACTTCAAGCGACACCTACCGCTTCGCCTCTTATTGCCTTGCCGTCACCTTCAACTTTGTGAGGGGGCCGTTGACTCTCTTTCTAAAGTTCCTTTCCATCGTACACTTCTGAATGCAGCTTTCAATGTCTGCGCTTCTCTCCTACACCTTGCTTCGTGTGCAGCGAGCAAAGGAGAAGGATCTGCATATATATATACATGCGAGTGGTTTGCTCTACGCTAGTAAACACACCTTCATAACACCACAATGATGCTACACGGGCTTGAGAGTGCTTTCTGAGGACAGAGATTCGAGCTAAATGAAGGAGGGATTGAGCGAGCTGCCTTTCACTAGAAGCCCCGTAGAGACGGGAAAGCCGCCGCATGCCGTGTTTGAAGTTAGCATGTTGGCTTCTTCTTTTTCTTTTGCCATTTCATCAGGCCCTGTATGCGGGCTTCACTCTGGTCCTTCTACCGAACTCGGTCATCACCGCCTTCTCTCTTACCTTTTCTTTGAACTTATAAAATCCTCTGTTCATCTCCATTTGCTTCTCTTCCATACCGAAGCCAGCGCACATCAAGCAGAAGCAGAAGAGAAAGCTCAGTTAGTGTCCACTGCTCCACCCAACAGAGAACCCAAGAGATCATGAAGTGTGTGGTGTGCGACGCGGAGAAGGCCAACTACCGGTGCCGCGCGTGCGGCTGTGCGTACTGCTCGTCCGCCTGCTACAAGAAGCATCGTATGTCGAGGGAGGAAGCCACGGCAGCCGTGGCGGCGCATACGGGTGCGGAGAAGGACAGCAACAGCACCACCGCGACCACGGAGGCGGGATCACACGCTTCCACGCTGGACTACCTTTGCGAGACCATCGCTGTGGCACGGCAACGAGAAGGGGAGCGCGAGGCGCAGCGGCATCGTACCGAGGCCGAGGCGGACGTCTTCTCTGACATCTCCCGGGAGAAGGCCTCGGCGGGTGGCCACCGTGGCCGTACAGGTGACCCTCTCGCTGCCAACACTGCACTGTTGGCAACGCAGACATCTGCACCAGGATCAGCCACCGGCAACGTCGCTATCACCGCAGCCGCAGAAGCATCCTATTCAACGCTTCAGCCGGAGCCGCAGAACTCAGATGAAAAACATGAGCAACATAAAGGGGAGACTGTGAAGGGGGGCGCACAGGCAACGGCACAGCCACAGCAGCCTGCCTCGACAAGAACAGCAGCAAGCAACAGAGAAGAGGAAGTAGCTGGAGACATGGACGCGGTTTATATCCTCCAGGAAAGGCACCTCAGTGCTCTGATGAATGACGCAAATATCCGGAGTGCTCTGCGGAGCCCGTCCCTGCAGAAATTGATTCGGACGATTGATTCAAGCCGCTCCCGCCTGGACGCCCTTGACGCCGCGCAGTACAACAATGCGGACTTCAAGAAATTCTGCGATGATGTCATGCGCATCATCGCAAAGGCAGAGGGGCGCTGAGAGCCGAGAGGCAAACCAGAAATTGGTCCCACGTTTTTCTTTTCTTTGATACAGGTGATGGCCGTCCTGATCTGAAAAGGCTGCAGGCCTTCACACGACGAGCTGCAATCGCCCCAAAGGCAGAAAATACAAGTAAACGAAGAAGGAATCTGCTACAGTACAGGGGCAGATAGTCGAGATTGGCCCCATTCAACTTCGCTGTATCAAAGCATTTGGGACGTTCACCGCGTCTTCACCCAGTACTAAAGGGAATGGGGTGCATCACCGTGGCGCTCATCTCTTCACTGCCCCCACTCCATTTTCCTTGTCTATGTTTCACGGCTTCCCTCCCCCCCTTACCTGCCTCTCTGTTATATTACAAAGTTCGTTTTCGGTAGTAGTAAAGCAAACAAACAATCAAACAGAGTGCTCAAACAGCTTAGGGTATCCGCTGTGCATTGCCGCCACTTGCGTTGCAGCCCAAAATATTTTCTTTTCCCGTTCTCTTTCTTTCTTCGATCTTTGCTTTCCATTTGTTGTTGTTAGCCTCGCGCTTCTTCCTTTACCAAAAAAGAAGAAAGCGAGCTACGTGTGTGACTCGGCAGGGAAGTGCACTCCAACTGTTCCTTTCATTCCCCTCCCCTCCCCTCCCCTGCCTTCTCCTCCTCTCCCCAGAGAAAAAAGCGTCACGATTTCATGAATGAGCATACCAAATACAGAAGAATAGCACACAGGCACACACACAGACAGACACAAGAGGATCTGGAGGACGAAGAGAGACGGGCTCAGATCAGAATCTACGAAGCACATCAAAAAAAGTTAAAAGAAACTTCTTAGATATAACGACCCTCACTTACGCTTTTTCGACTTCGCTTGGCTAACGACTCGTACAACAAAACGCATATCCATCGGCTTCGTCGCGTAAAGTAGAAAACAAGCAAACAAACGACACCAAACGACAACCTCTACTTACCATCGCTGGGGTTGTGAGAGCGAAGTAATTAAGTTTCCTTTTTCCCTTTTCCCCTATATTTGCCGTTCTGAATTACATCAACCCTTTCTTTTTTATTTTGCTTTTTTTGGTCCCCCTTTTTTTTTTTTTTTACTCGACTTACTTTCTTTTCCGAACAGCCGAACGAGCATTAGGCTGCTCTTCCCGCGCTCATTCCCTATCATTATTGATTTCTTTTTGTTCTTCTTTGTTTGAAGTTTTTCTTTCTTTGAGCTCTATTTTCTCTTTCTTTTTCTTTCTTTCTTTCTTGTTATACGGCTAGTGTCATACTGTTTGAATACATACGTCAGTGCTGCTTGCAGTTGGACACTTGCTTGCAACTAACTGCTGCTTTGTTCTTGAGAGCCCCCAACCCCCCTTTTTGTTCTTCAAAATCGCTTTCTGTCGAGGGGAACGACATCAGAAAATTCACAAAGAAAATAATATCAAATTGCACACTGGATTTATAATGCTGTTCCGTGGATCGCACGAGAGCAACGATGTGGGCACCATTGGCTCCCGCAACGACGGCGAACATAGCGGCGATGAAGACGATACATGCTCAACCAGTAGCCGCAGCTACACCAGCGCTGAATCGGCTACCGCGCAGAGCTTCGAAATGCGCATGGCGCAGCTGGACGGCAACGGTGGCCTTGGCAGCGGGAGCTTCCCCTGTGATGGTGCCAGCGACCGTAAGCTCCTTTCCCCTGCATACCAACTCTTCCCTATATGCGGTAGCCCCTACGATAACTTGAGCGGAGAGAGAGAGCGCGGTGATGGCCCCCACGATTTAACGCTGGTAAACAGCATCAGCGATAGCAAGCGAGGCGACGTGGGAACGCTGCTGTCTGGTACCCGCGCGAACGACTACGCCGATGAAGACAAGCGCGATGACGACTACCTCGCGGCGCTGCTGAGCAACATCGAGCAGCACGCTGCGCGCCTTGACACGCAATTTTTCCGCTACCCGTCAGCGGAGACGCTGAAGCAGCAGATGATCGCGCAGGCGGCCACGCAGGATCGACACGCGAAGAGCTTGTCTACATGTGGTGGGCCGAAATCATGCGATGTTGCCACAGCAGGCGAAGGCGTGGCCAAGACTGAAGTGGCAGAAAACGGCGGGGTGCACAACACCAGCACAGAGGCGGTACCCAATACTTTGGCTACTGCTACGGCCACCACAAACAACGGCAACGGTGCCTCTGGCTCTTCCCACAGCACCGGCACCAAGCTTTTCTTGGGTGGGCTGCGCTACGAGGTCATTCAAAGCGGTCGCCACACCGTCAGCTGGATCTTCCAGGTTTCATGCGGTGTTCACATCAACCCCTCCAGTATTCTGATCCACCGCAAGACCAAGAACGGTCGATCCAACGTGGCTCCGACCGGGTGCGCTTCTGTCTTTGTGGCGAACGACGATGATGTGGCAACGTTGCTGGGGATGAATCGGCGTATCTACTGCGCCGAGGAAGGCGTGTACGTTTCGCCGTCCCTAGAAGTGATGAAGGAGCTCATTGCATCAAAGGACATCGTCGACGTCACAAGTGGTCGTGTCCGCGGTCCGACGCACCCGGTGGTGATCGAGCGTGCCTGCAGTGTGAGCCACAGCCACGGGCACCACAGCAACAGCGCTGGCACGAACAACGCCGCTGGTGGAACAGCAGCAGCAGGCGCAGCGTCATCTCGTGTACATGGCGGCAACGCAACCGCGGCAGGCGGGAACGCCGGAGGTGTGAATTCGCTGCTAGGAGGTGCATGCAATAATAAAAGCACGACATCGGGCGCCTCGGGTAGCGGTGCCCACCGCAACGCCCGCACGCTGTCCGTCTTGAATACAGAGAATAGCTTGTCAAGTCAGCCCTCGAGTGGTATGCCGCCTCCATATGGAGGGGCGATGCCGCCGCAGTACAGCACACCGAGCGTGCCCTCGACTTTCAGCAATTACCACTCCCTCTCGTACCCACCATCATCGGTTTCGAGTGGCAGTTTGGGCGGCTCGACAGTCGGGATGCCGATGATGGGGATCAGCCCAAGGGGCTTCCCTCCTGGAACGATGATGATGTCCGGACAATCTTCGTTGTCATCACAGATCCTCGACGACTGCTGCAATTTGAACACTGTCGGGCCGCTGAAGCTGGATCCGCAGCGCGTTACCTTCCATGCCTACCTACAGGGCAGCAAAGCCAGTGAGCAGAGCCCAAAGGAAGGCTGCAGTGTCGGCGATGCTGAGTCTCTGGGTGTGGCGACCAACGCGCATGCCGTTCTTTTCCTCGCCGCTCTGCCTTCTAATGCTACGGAGGATTATGTCTCGTGGCTCTTCTCCCTCATGTCCATATCACTTCCTCTATCACGGACGCACATCATCGGTGGTAGCTGCACTCCGTCGACTGGGCCAGGTGCAGTACCCACGACGGCAGACTGCTGCGCCACGGTCAGCGTGCCCGAGAGCGACGTTTCCATTGCCCTCAACTTTCACCACCGTGTTCTCTGCACTCCACGGGGAGCCTGGATCGGGCACTCCGCTCAGGACATTGCAGCGTTGCGTGCCAGCGATCCGGCACTTCACGAAGCCGCCGTCCTGCACGTTAACCGACGCATGCTCTCGCACACCATGAAGGGAAGTGGTGCCAATCCGGCGGCGACGGGAGCCGGTGGCAGCGGCCTTCCCTCCGCCTACTCGCGTTCGATCGCAATGGGCGGCGCGGGTGGTCGCGTCACGCCGAACAGTGGCGCCGGCGCTTCGATGCCGCCGCCGCCGACGTCGTACTCTAACATGTTTGGGGCGATGCCGCTGCCTCGAGGAATGCCGGCCGGACCTGGAGGGGTGCTGCCCATGGCGGCGCCGTGGTGCTTCGCGGCTCCGTCCGCGAACATGCCGCCCCCGCCGAGTGGCGCGATGAAAAGCGGTGCACCGTGCATTCCTCCGGGCGCCGTGCCGATTCCCACCACGATGTCTCCTGGGTCGGGCTACTCCATGCCGCCACCCCCGCCGCAGTTTTCCTTTGCGCCGAGCGTGACGATCGGCGACCGCACCTATCAGCTACCCCCTGGTGCGATGGTGCAGTACATGCCTGTCATCACATCGAACCAAACCCTGTCCACAGCAGGCGAGGCAAATGCGGACAAGAAACATAATACAGACTGAAAGCGCCACGCCGACGGCTGGCCATGTGAGGAGTAGGCCCTCGCCTACACCCACGTTGGGCAGCGAAAGGCGTGTGTGTGTGCGTGTGGAGGGGGATGCCCCTGACCCTCCCACGAGTTGTTTGCCTCGTGTTGCGCAGCTGAGTGGTGCACCAGCAGAGTAGCAACAAGACAGCGGAAAGGGGGAAACGAAAGTGGACTTCGTATATATATATTTCTACCCTGTTTGATTTACTTTTTCTTTTTATTTTCCTTTTACGGTGTAGCGTTTTGCATTCAACGATGGGTTGTGGCAGCGCATTTTGTTTTCCTTTTCTAGTCTTACCTCTATCTTGTTCGACACACACACACAAAAAGAAAAAAAAAATGGTTTCCGGTTGTAATGGAAAGGGGAGCTACGGCAAGGCACGAGCAGCCCACTCACACTATGCTCTTGTAGAAGCTTAATTATTATTATTATTATTATTATTATTATTATTATTATTATTATTATTATTTGTTTTTATTACTCTGGCGCTGTTGTCGGTTCTTTTTTCTTTCTCTCTCCCTTTTTCTTGCAGGAAGCGATGACGGAATGGAGGGGTGGGATACTTGAAGGCTCTCCCCTTCTCTGTCCTCCCCATCTCCCACACCCTCCTCGTGCATTTGACTTCGTAGTGCCACTCATTGCGCTTCACATAGATGCGCACCAGAGGGAACACACAAGCGATGCTCAACCGTACTTTAGTGCTAACGAATCAGTTAATGACCTGAAACATTTTTATTTGTGTTTTCTCTTTACTGCCAAATGTGGCGCGCCATTGCTTCTTTTCTTTTTCTTTTATTTTCGCCGCCATCACATAAAACAAAAGGAATCGTAAAGGGTTACTTCACGGAGTTGTCGTCTTCTACATTGTTTGTATGCGCTGTTCCTCTTCTCGCTTTTTTTTTTATGTTGTTCTCGGTGCTGCTCTTTTTTATTTTTATTTATCTTTTACCCCCTCTTGACTAACTCACAGCGATACGTGTAGTCTTCCCTCGCCTCTGTTCAAAAAACGATGAACACCATACAACGATGCTGAATTGCCTCTTGACAACTTAACCGTGAGTCTAATAGGGCTTCTTTCCTTCTGTAACTCCTCTTTACTGATATCTACACGTCAGTGTTGCTGGCTTGTGAAGCATTTTGTTGACTGCCGCTCTTCCTTTCGTTCTTTTTCTTTTCCCTTTCTTTTGCTTTGTGTTCTACGTGTGTGTCAGTAGGAGGCCGCTCTGCTTCTCCTTCACTGCGGTGACCCTTTGTTGCTGTAGCACGGTTCAATGGGATGGGAGCGCAGGCCAATAAAAATAAAAAGAAAAAAACAAAGGAGAAAATGGTGATGCAATGCAACGTTGCATTTTATGGAGCCATCTGGTGCCCTCTCCCTCCGAGGCGGCGCCCCCCCCAAAAAAATAAGAAAATAAAGGACGTTGGCTCCCCCTCCCCCCCTCCCCCCTCCCCCTGCTGACACTGAAGAGCAGACGTGGC
>LJSK01000430.1:0-14511 GCA_001299535.1 Leptomonas seymouri
TCATGCGCAACTACAACAACTTCAACCGCGTGTGGAAGGCCCCGCGCCGCCCGTTCGAGAAGGAGCGCCTCGACCGTGAGATGAAGCTGTGCGGCCAGTACGGCCTGCGCTGCAAGCGTGAGATCTGGCGCGTGAACATGACGCTGTCGAAGATGCGCCGCACGGCCCGTCTGCTGCTGACGCTGCCGGAGAACCACCCCCGCCGTCTGCTGGAGGGTTCCGCCATCATGCGCCGCTGCCACGAGTACGGCTTCCTCGATGAGGAGAAGGACAAGCTCGACTACGTGCTGTCCCTCACCGTGCCCGACATTCTCGAGCGCCGCCTGCAGACCATCGTCTTCAAGGCCGGTCTTGCCAAGTCCGTGCACCACGCCCGCGTGCTCATCCAGCAGCGCCACATCGCTGTGGCGAAGCAGATCGTGACGATCCCGTCGTTCATCGTGCGTGTGAGCAGCGAGCGCCACATCGCGTTCGCCGAGGCGTCTCCGTTTGGCAACGGCCGCCCTGGCCGTGTCAGGCGCGTGCGCGCGAAGGCGACGAAGCGCCACGCCGCTGGCGGTGGGGACGACGAGTAAGTCCGCCCCCCTCTTCTTACTTCGTTCCTTGCGAGGTGGTCAGCGCCTTCTGAGGCTCGACCAATGACTGTTACGCTGTCGGGGTGAGAGAGATGTATGGCGCGGAGAGCGCATCGTCCCTGTGGGCTCCGGCGCACACGGTTGCTACATCGCGTCCCCCCCCTCCACCCCTCTTCTCGAGTTCAGCGGTGCCTGTTGGTCGGGTAGACAGAGGCGAGAACACGCTGCGTAGATACTTCACTTTTTCATTTCTGATTTCTATGTCCCCTCAATAAACAATAAATCAAAGAGAACCCGCGGTCGATCTAACAGTTACTTGCGGCATCGCACACTTGCGCACAACTGTGGCATAGCTCGTGGCTGTGATGAGGAGGCTCCTCTCCCTCCACTAAAAGAAGAGCGGTAGAGGGGCTTGTGTGGACGGCTCCAGAGGCGTATCTTGTGATGCTCGGAAAGGGTGTGTGGGGTGGGGGACGACCGCGTGTCTCCCTGCGCCTCACCTCGGTAGGCCATATGGATACGGACTTCCCTCTGCCCCGTCTGACACCGCTCTTTACCCTCACCCCGTGCGATGGGCTTGTTTTGCAACGGGCGCTTGCCATGCACCACTCTTCCCATGTCTGCTTTGCATTCTCGTATGCCCTCCCACCATATTCTGATGATTTTCTCTTTCTTATCGACTGCATGGCGACACACGCCTCTGACACATACATCGCTGCATTTCAACACAACGGATCAGGTGAAGGTGAACCGAAGGAATTGAAGGAGCTCAAAGAGGAGTTGGCGGCATCTCCATCACGACGCTGCCCGTCTCCCTCCCCCGCGTTGCTGCTTACTCACCGTATGAAAAGGTGTATGGTTTCTCCTGCTCCTGTAGGACACTCTAAACGTTAAAGCGAACCCTTCGTTCCTCCTCCCCCCCTAGTTGCCGCATTGTGCTGAGGCACAGCACGCCTGCGCCTTCGTTTATTAAACAGCAGACAAGCGAAGCACAAGCAACGGCAGCGGTACTTAGCAAAGGGATAGCAGACAGGCTAAACACCATCATTGGTGCGTGTGGTCTCCCTGTATAGGGTCTGTGTGCATCAGCTTCTTTATATATATAAAGAGAGAGAGAGAGCGTGCGAGGGCGATAACTTCTCTTTTTGTTTTTACTCCCTTGTTAGAACGGGATACGCGGTCGTGGATTTCTGTCTTCTAACGTTGTTTGATCGTTCTTCAATTCTTCATTTTATACTTGAGGCTGATCTTTCAGGGCTGGGGAGACAACCACCATCACTCCCTTCCCCTCTTCTCTCTTCTTGTTTGTTTATTTGCAAACTTTCCTTTATTGTGGGTGGTGCGTGGGGTGAGGGTCTTGTGTTGCCGCGCGACGCTTGTAGGTGTGTCTGCGCGGAGCTGCTATCCCCCATATCTTTTTCTGTTGCTTCAGTTGTCGCTAGTGATGGGTGGTGGTGCACCTCGCGCATTCATTCACCGATCTGTCATCGTTGCCGCTGGCGATCCGATGTGAGTGTGTCGAGCTGTCGATTGCCTTTTGTTTTTTGGGTTTCAACCTTCTCAATTTCTTGTTTTTCTTTTTTGCGCTGGCATCACAATCCCTTCCTTTGTTCTCTCGCTCTCTGGCGTTTTTAGGCGATCTCCCTCGCATTGAAGTCGCCGAGTTGGAAGACTAGACGGCTGCGAAGGAAGCACTCGCACACCGGTAAGGGGTGTTGGCTCACATTGACGACGAAAGTGAGGCACAAGGAGAAGTGAGCACTGCCGTTCACAAAGGGCGAGCCCTTCAGCCGTGTTGCCGCTTCACCCTTTTCCCGCCCCCTCTGGTGTTGTTCTCTCTTCTTGTTGTGTTCGGTGTGGGCTTGCTTCACGAGACGTCATCACACACACACACACACACGCGAGCGTGTAGCTGTCTCACCGGTGCTTATCCATTTTGGCTTTGCTGCTTCCTATGATTTCTTAAAAAGGATATTTAAATACTTACAGTCTTATATAGATAAAAGGAAGACACGCGCTTCCTTCAGCCTTTTTTTTTAAAAAAAAAATACTTTTATTTCGTTTACGGCACGGGCCTCTAAGGTACTGGAGGCACGCACACACACGCACACACGAGTGCAGCTGTTGGCTCTGCTTTCCGAAGTTTCGTGCACGCTGCTGTTCTACCTCGAATCACCGCAGAAGAAGTGTTTCTTCAATCGCAAGCGAAGAGCAGCTGTTAATCATTGCTTTCGCCTTTGCCTGGTACTTTGTGAAGCCACGATCTCGAGAGGAGACGATCAGAACGTAAGCAGACGGAACTCAGAGTGCTCTACGCACAATCACAGAGAGGCGAAAGACGGAGAGGACGAAAGGGAGCACTTGGGACTTTGACGTTGGTACCAGCGCCAAACCGAGTCAGCGAAGCACTCTCTCTGTATAGGTATATGCATTTCTAAAAGGTCTTGGCTGTGGGTCGTCTTTCTTTTTCATAAATTGGGCTAGCAGGACTTGGGGAGCTCGACTCAACATGTCGGCGCTGATTTCGTCCATGGAGTCTAGCGACTCCACATTCCCTAGGAAAGGGCCGCTGCCTCCAGTTCGTGCTCGCCCGCCAAGCCTGCCACAGTCTTCTGTACCCGCGGCGAGTGCAGCTTCAGTCGCACAGCCAGCTTCGTCTCCTTTGCCGCCGACATCATCATCCTGGTGGACCCACGCACAACGCACATCTGACAAGCCCGAGTTGCTGAGTGAGAGGGAAGCGTCATCCAGCATCAATGATGGCCATACTATAGTGACCGTCACCGTCCTTGCAGCACTTGCCGCTGCCACCGTCACGGTGGCCTACCGCGCCTACCGCACCCTCACACAGACCACCACGCCGGCGCCTCGCCGTCCGCAGTTGAAGCGTTACGACTTGCCGTTGTCGGTGCGGGAGGGCTGCCACAGCGCAACCCTCGGCCGACCTGAGGCGGCCTCGCGGATGACCACCGTCCCATCGCAGCTCTCCGTGACGAAGGCCGCGAATGAGCCGGGGACAGCAAGTCGAGGCACCAGCAGCAGCACTCAGCTGCACCCTCACAGCTCTTCGGCACCCAGCACTTGCTGGGTTAAAGAAGAGAAGGAGGATGAACGAGGAGAGAGTGGGGTGGGGGCTGCAAAAGTGCGGGGCGAGGACACGCTCAACTCAAGCGCTGATATCCGTGGCGTGCGCACCGTGCTGCCACAGAGAGACAGAAGCACCTTCACCGAAGACGCTCGTACGCCAACGGTTGTTGCAGAGAGCGGTGCCTCGTCCACCCCTCCCTCCGCAGTTGACACGCTTGCTGCGGCGGCAACGCAGCCATCCCCGTCACCTCAGCGTTCTCCATCACCAGCAGCTGCCACAGAGACCCTCTCCACAGCGTCTAACGTCTTGCGGCGCAACTACTACGACTTGGCGTCCTATAGGCAAAGTGGCATGGCAGCTGGCGCCCACGGGTGGATACGTGTTTTTGGTCTTCTCGCTGCGGGTGCCGCTGCCGGGCAGCAGCACCACGGCGTCGGTGCCTGTGAAGAGGGGGACACTGGCAGCTACTTAGATAAGGTGGCCACGGCAAGCCACTCATTGGTGGGTGGCGGTGCGGTCCCCCTATGCAGCGACGATGGTGTTGTATTCGGCCTTGACCGTAATCGGGTTTTCGCAGGCCGCGCACCACGCTCGCTCACGTGCACCTACGAAGGAACCCCGGCAACGACAAACCAGCACTCATCGTTGCAACACCACATGCTGAGCGCGGATGCCGCTACTACTACTGCTGCAACTGCCAGTGCCACCGCCAGCGCCAGCGCCTCTGCTTCCGCCGCCTCGACCATCTATCGCAGCGGTACGAGCAGCGACGCATTGGTGCAGAGTAGCGTCGCGTCTGTGTGGTCCTCGAACACCTACGCCACTGATGCCGCCCCCCCTGCCACAACCCCCCGTTTATCTGAGGTTCCCTGCCTACAACGCAGCGGCCGCTGCCTCTCCTCCATCGATCCCTCCGCTCTCTCTGGCACGACAGTTGGGGCCTCTCGGAACTCACTGTCGCCGGACATGAAGGCGGCCCCTCTCCACACCCTGTCGCAACTCTCGCTCAGCAGCAGCCGCAACGGGAGCATCAGCGCTGGTAGCACGTCTGGACACACAAGCAGCGCCATAGCGGCAATGCAGCACGCTACGGCGCTGTCCCCTGCTGCCTTGGCGCGCGCGCAGCGTAATCTGCAGAAGGACATCTCAGCCCTTGTAGCGACCACCGCGGCTGCGCGGCCACCGCCGTCTGTCGCTGCTTCAACTGCCCACGCGCGCCGCCTTTCCTCCAGCTCGCGACGCTCTCCCGGGTCCGTGTCGCCAAGTGCCAGCGTGACGCCACTTTCCGTAAGATCGCTGTCGCTAGAGCGAACGCCTGCCAGTGAGAGAGCCAGTCTCCCTGGCTCGATAGCCACGCTGGACACGCTGAGCAGGGCGTCGTTCACAACTGTTTCTTTCTCTGCCCCGCAGTCCGCACGGTCTCAGTTGTCTATCATTACACATGTCCCTGCCGCGGCGGAGCCCTGCAACGTGGAGTACGCGGAGCGACAGCTGATGGGGAGCCGTAGCATTCCGTATCCTATGCGAGGGGAG
Organism: Leptomonas seymouri; assembly: GCA_001299535.1. NCBI lineage: Eukaryota > Euglenozoa > Kinetoplastea > Trypanosomatida > Trypanosomatidae > Leptomonas > Leptomonas seymouri. The sequence goes on from LJSK01000430.1 coordinate 5,197, forward strand.
CGAGCCTGCCCGAAGGGCGACACGACGGCGGCTTCGGAGGCGGTGTGGGTAGGTGCTCACGCGGGGGTTCGCCAACGGAGGGCTGCCCAGCTGCCATGCCCCCGATTCGTCCCCGGTGCTGCGCTGTCCACAGCGCAAGCTACACGCACCAATACCGAGCCCGAAGAATATGATGAGGACAGCGAGGAGGAGCAGTGCTCTCCCACCACCCTGGCTCGCCGCCGCACCATTGCTGAGCAGCTGGCCCTGCTGACCAGCCGGCGGGAGCAGCAGCACCGGCACACGCAGCAGCTGCACGGAGTACTCTGCGAGGCATCTTCTTTTTCCTCTACCGCTGCCGCAGTTGCATCGCCGGCGTCTTCTCCGGCTGGTGTGGCGCCGGTGCGGCATGACCACGCGTCCTCCGCGGAGGAGCCCCACGCTTCCTGCTCGTGCTGCTACGCCGCGCAGTCCGTGTCCGACGTCCCCCCAGGGGTCTACTCCTCTCTGCTGATGCCCTACCACTGTGAGGATCGGGTACACTCCGACGTAACGACGGAGATGCAACAGTGCAAGCGCCGCCAACTTCGCGAGCTCGAAAAGAACTTTGGGTCTGGAAGTGCAAACGAGGCTGCTGGGGCCGACAGCAAGGAGGGCGGCGTGGTGGAGGGGGTGGCCACCACAACTGCCGCTGGTGCTTGCACAGCCGCGTCGGACGGACGCGCACGGAGGCAAGAGACCACCCCCTTATCTTTACTCGCTGCAGATGTTACTGACTCTGGCGTGGCGGCCACCTCGGTGAAGGCATCCGCCATCGCCGAGGCTGCAGACCAACAACTCTGCCCCACGCAGCTGCACCCAACGATCTTCAACACTTCAGTCTTTGGAAGTGACAGTCGAGGAGGTGGGGGTGAGTTGAAGCTCCCGCTCAAGGGCAGCGCGAGCGCTAAGAACGCCTCTGCCACTGGGCTCTCACATCCTTCGTTTTCCAGCGCTGCCACCTGCACGGACACGCCGCCGACGGCGACCGTCTCCGTGCGACCGCCAGCTCCGCCGTTCCTTGCCCCTGCAGCGCCGCCGCAGAAGTCTGCAGAGCCTCCGCACGACCGCCGCGTAGACGACTTGACCGTCAAGCACCAAGACGACGGCTCGGCGTCCTACTCTATTTCCCTCATCTACCACGACAGCGCGACGGGGACGTCACGCACTGTGAACACGAGTGCGTTGCCACCGCTGCGCCACAGTGGGGGTGCGCACGTGTCGTCGACTATACCAGGTCTTTCGCTGAAGCACATGGGGTCTACCGCATTGCCGCGGGCGGCACCCGCAGCAAGGGTGGCAAGACTATCGGTTGCTGCTGCAGGTGCGACAACGAGCCTCGGTGGCAGCACCACGACCGTGGCCGCTGCTGCAGCGCGTCGACGCACGAGCAGTCCATCCTCTTCCCGCGGAGCTGCGGAAGGCACGGCGAAGGCGGATCGAAAGCCATCCATCTCGTCGTCCGACACCGGTGTGGTCCCTGCGCGCACTGTCCGTGCGCGTTTAGCGAGCTCAGAGTCCTTGGGTGGCTCTCCCTCTGCCACTGCAAAGCTCATGGCGTTGACGGCAGGGGGCGCGTCGGCAAACCCCTTTGCAGCCCCGTTGCCCCCCACCGAGCCGCAGCACGGCCCCCGCTTGCAGGGCGTGGCGGGTCGCCATGGCGAGATGGCGATTGGCGCCTTCCTGGGCGGTGGCGCCTGTGGCAAGGTCTACGAGTGCCTCAACACCGAGACGGGGCAGGTGCTGGCGGCAAAGCAGATTGTCTTTGACGCGAAGGACAGAAAGCTGCGCACGCGGCTTAAGCAGCTGGAGCTGGAGCTTGAGGTGCTGACGCTGGCGGCGCGGCATCGCGTGCAGTCGATCGTCGGCTTCTACGGCGCAGAAAAGCGTGGGCACTCGGTGCTCATGTACCTGGAGTACTGCCAGCGGGGGTCGCTGCTGGATTACATGGTGGTGGGCAACAGCGCAGACGCGGCGGTGTCGGGTGACATGAGCGGAAAAGGCGAGCGTCGTGTTGATGACGCTACTGCGACGAAAAATTGCTCCGCTCTTCCAGAGCGACCAGCAGCCTGCACGGCAGCGTCTGGCGGCGCGGCGGCATGCGCGAATGCTCCGAGCAGCGCTGCATACAAGTCAAGTCGATACGACCCAAGCGGCGGTGCACCCGCCGCAGCCGTCGATCCGTGGCGACAAACGGAGGCACACGACGGAGCAGCGAACTGCCTCATCACAGACTCCACTTTGCAGGGTCTCCGCAGGGCCCATCGGATCCAGAGCCGCTGCGAGCTGCCCCACGCGGAGGGGAGCTGCAGCAACAGCAGGGCAGAGGAAGGTGCGGGTGCTGGTGCGGTCCGGCCCGCAATAGGTGGGCCACCCCGCAAAACTTGTGCTCGGCTCGAGGGAGGAGAGGAGGAGGGCGAGCTGCACATCCGTCACTGTAGGACCGTGACGGGATCGTCCTCCGGCAGCCGCTCCGTGGCTCATTCCAGCTCGCTGTGGGATACAATGCCACTAAGCGAAGCCCTGCACCCGCAGATGCCGCCACTCTCCATTGAACAGCTGCAGTGCTTCACGCGTCAAATTGTGGAGGGGCTGTGCTTCATGCACGAGCACAACTACGCGCATCTGGACGTCAAGACAGCGAACGTGCTGGTCACGGCGGATGAGCAGTGCCGTCTTGCGGACTTCGGCTGTGCGATGCGCCTGATACCGCCCCCTGCGGCAACTGACGAAGGTGACGCACCGGCAGGGGAGCCAGCCAGCGCTCCTTCGGCCATCGAGAAGTTTACTCCGCCCACGCACAGCGACAAAGGCGCTGACCAAAACAGCGGGAGTAGCAGCAGTTCGTCTTCGACTGCCACCCCGCCTGCCTACCCGGTGCTGCTGGACCACGACGCTGTCACGGAGCTCCGTGGGACGGCGCTCTACATGGCCCCAGAGATGATCCGCTTCGAGAGCCACGCCATCGGCAGCCCGGCAGACATTTGGTCACTGGGCTGCGTCGTGATGGAGATGGCCACCGGGTGTGCGCCGTGGCGGCACATCGCGAAGGACAAGCTGCGGGTGCTGTACTGCATCGGTTCAGCTCGAGTGGAGCTACCGCTGCCCCCGCTTATCCGCGTCTGGGCGGAGGAGGCGGAGGCGTTACTGGCGGGTGAGGGCATCACGGCAGTCATGACGGCAGAGGCACAGCTATCCGAGACAGTGGCACGGAGCCCCCCTGCCGCTGCAGAAGCGGAGTCGCCCTTGACGTTGAGCGCCAATCGCGATCATGGGGTCGCTCATACAGCTTTGGGTACACGTGAGCGTGTGGAGTCGCACGTGACGGCGGCAGAGGACGATGCACCATACCGCCAGCGTCGCCGCCTTGATAGTGACTCTGCAGTGGCGGCTGAGAGCGGCAATGAAGAACATGGCGCTCTTCGCGAAGGTACGGACATCCCTGAGGACGCATCGGATCCGCAAAGTAGTTGCCTTATGACGCGGCGCGGCACGGCCGCCACGGTGGCGCCGTGCGCCCCATCTAGGGCAGCGTCACCGACCCTGATGAAGGACCTTTTGATATTCCCGGCGTCGCCGCAGTACGTAGGCACCAGCAGCGCTCACGCAGACGTGTCTGACGAGGAGGCCGCTACCGAGGTCGATGAGCAACTCTTCCAGAGTCAATGCAGGGTGATGCGGCTTTACATCGAGTTGCAAAGTTTTGTGAGTGCCTGCGTGAAGTTGCGGCCAGAGGACCGGAGCAGCGCGGAGGAGCTCCTGCGTCACCCCTTCTTAACCTTGTAAACGTGGGAGCATGGTGCATGTGCGTGTGTCTCTGTGTGTGAAGGAAGTAGCTTAGAGAGGAGGCGACGGAGGCGGAGGGGGGGGGCTGAGGCCGGTAGTGGACGGGTGTCCGCCGTCGGGTGGGAATTGGGGGGGGGGAGAGCGGCCACGCTGAGGGAGATCCGCGAGACCCAACGGGGGAAACGCGAACTCCGTGGGACACTGCGCCACCCCTTCTTTTTTGTTTTTCCGTTGTTGTACAGCAGTTTGGGCTGACATTTGAGGTTGTTGCTTTTGGGCTTCTTCTTGGGCTTTCGTGGTGTCCACGCCGAGCGGGGGCGGGGGCGGTGGAGGCCGACTTCACCCATCTTTGAATGTAAACGCACGCACACGCGATTAAAAGAAAAGAAAAGAGAGCCAAGAAGAACGCGTGACGAGCAATCGACAGCGAACTCCGCGGACGTGATGTGCAATGCTACGCGGATAGTTTGGCGCGCGCGTGTGTGAGTGTATGCCGATCACCGTCTCCTCTTCTTGCGAGTTGCGGAATTTACCTGTGGGCTCCTTCCTTCGCTGTGGATGAAGCGTACGTAGTTTACGAGGCAGTACTGGATGCTGCGTTCTCTCTGCCAGTGCAGGCCCACGTGCATCACTGCTGCTTGTGTGTATGTGTGGTACTCGCTTGACACACGCGAGTGAAGAAGGAAGCGTGCGCAGATGAATCAAGCAGCAAACAAAGGAAAGAGATGGAAACAGTAGTCTCCCACCGCCCTAGAAAGGGCGGGGGGTAGGGCGAGCTTCGTTTTTCAGATCAACAGTTTGGGGGAGGGGGCTATGCGTTCTGTAGATCTGAAGTAAAGGGATCGGAGCCGCAAGCTTTTTGCAACTCGAAACGTGGCTTTGGTTGCCTTACGCCACTCCTTCAGTGCTTAAGAGATGGCGTGGCTGGCCCGCTTACCGGCGCGCAGCAGTGCTGTCGTGGTGGCGCTCCCCCTCTCCCTTTCGGATGCACGTACGCATTCGGTGGACTGCCATTTTTGTTTCTTTTTGAAATCTGCCAGCTCTCTCCCTCTCTTCTCGCGTATCTCAGCACTTCTGATGTTGCGTACAATTCACAGTTGGGCGTGATAACTCTTCCCCTTTCCGCAGGTAAAGCTTTTTGTTGTTGCTTGTTTTGTGCAGCGCCCCCGTCTCCACTGCGACGCTAAAGGCTGACCTCTGGTGGCAACAGTGGGTGCTCCCTTTGCCCTAGGAACCTTGTGCTCTGCGTTTGGTGTGCGCGTCAGCTGTGCGCGCAAGCCTTGCGCTAGTCCCTGGCTGTGATCTCCGCTACCCACTCTCAGCTCGGTACCTTGAAGGGTTGGGCTAAGGGTTCCTTTCTTCTTTTGCTTTGTTGTTAACCCATAAGGAGCGAGCAATTCAGACGAATGAGGCGCCGTGGTGCCCGCATTGAAAGCTCCCGCAGTGCGGTGGTGCCTCCGCCGGATGCTGTAAGCGTTGGTGTTGTGTCCTCCATTGCCCCCGCGCCCGCCCGCGAAGGGGCTGCGACGAGTAGCCCACTGGACGTGGTAGCGGCCACGCAGCCGGCGCTGACAATCCCCACGCTGAACATCTTCGCCCGTTTTCAGAGCCACCGCAATGACTTTGACGCAGACTGGTTGCTATTGAAGGAGGATCCAGTGACTGGGGAGGAGAAGCCTCCGTTGGCGGCGCATGTGGCGGACAAGCTGCGGCGCCACCAGGCCCAACTAGGCGCCAACCGTGCTGCCGCGGCGGCGGATCGCTCTGCTGCGCGACAGGGAAAAGAGAAGAGCACGGCGGACCGGAAGGGCTGCTCAACAGGGCTAATCGGTGGAGTCAAAGGAGACGACGTTGATACCGCTGCAGTACAAGCGCCACCACCACCACCACCGCGCCGACAGCGACGGCCTGACACATACGACTCCGCGGAAGATGAGACGAGCGTTCCCACTGCCGTGGATGTGACCGTGGAAGGGGAGAGAAGAGGTAGGGGCGACGAGGACGAGTACGTGCCGGAGGATCGAAAGGCGCCGCAGTATCGGAGAGCGAATGCCCCTTCACCGAAGTCTACCGTCGCACCGACAGCAGAGGTGGATGAAGACAGCCCGGAGTCTGCTGAGGAGGCGCCGGTGGCGGTTGCCGCTAAGCCCAAAGAAGAGGACGGGCTCGCGGGGGATTACCTCGACTTTCAGTCAACCACGCCCACTGGAGCGACCGCGCTCGCGACGGGGGAGTTGCAGGCCACCGTCCACATGCCCCTCGCATCTCCGACCTCACCGACTTCTTCCAATGGGCGGCACCTGCAGCAGCAGCAGCAGCAGCGTCAACGCAGCGGTGACAAGAGTGCTCCTGCAGGGAACCGTGTGGTGATCGTCCCGTTGTGGAGCACCAAGCGCATGGAGCAGCACGGCGGCTACTGCGCCACCAGCCCCCTCATCGCCCTGCACCAGGAAATCACGGACTTGGTGGACTTCCTGCGCCCGACGCAGGCGGAGATCACCATGCGGCGGTACATCGAGATGGAGGTGGGCAAGCTGGTGGATCGTCTTTGGCCGGGCAGCCGCGTGCTGGTATACGGGAGCATGTACACACACCTCTTGCTGCCGCTGTCAGACTTGGATATGACGTTGCTGGAGGTTCCCGTGCCGCCCGAGGAGGCACTGACGGCGCTGGCGAAGGAGATCAGTAACGAGGGTCTGTGCGCGAACTCCTACCCGCAGGTGATCCTCAAAACGAAGGTGCCGTTGATTAAATTCACCCACAAAGGATCCCTGATCGAGGTGGACATCAGCGTCGGTGCGGTGGATGGCAAGCGTAACTCCGAGTGCGTGATCCGCTACCTCAACACCTACCCCGAGGCCTTGCCGCTGGTCATGACGGCGAAATACTTTTTGCTGCAGCGGGGCATGCACGAGCCCTATCATGGCGGGCTTGGCAGCTACGCCACCACCCTGCTCGTCATCGCTTTCCTTCGTCAGCATCCCATCTACACCACCCACCCCGAACAGCGGCAGATGACTGGGCTCGGCAAACTGTTTGCGGACTTCTTGTGTATGTGTGGGCAGTTCTGGAGCTACACCCGTGTGGCGGTCTCCCTCAGCGACTTGCAGCTCGGTGCGAGTGGCAGCGCCGACAGCGGTGACTTTCAGGCGCGCCAAGATTTGGGCTGGAGCAGCCGCGTGCAGTCTCCCGTCTCCCCCACCTCTCCGCGCGCAATGCTGGGTCCAGCGCAGGGCAGCATCGCGGACCCGGTGGACTCTGGAAACAACGCGGCCAGCTCGCTGCGCCTCTTCCACTCCATCTCCTCGATGTTCACCTATGCCTACCTGGCGCTGACAGCCGACTTCAGTAACCGTAGTGATGGGAGCGAGGCGGGGGTGCTGGGCGGCCCCCCCGCGGACGCGCAGGTGCCGTCGCCCTCCGTCGAGGACATCAGCCGCCGCCCCACCTTGTTGTCGCGCATACTCCACGTGGATGCGAACATGGTCTTCCGTCGGCAGGCTATTGCCGCAACCTACGAGCGCCTCTGCGCGGAGATGCCCGTGTACATGGACGAAGTACGTCGTTTTCATCGTGAGGAGGACGCCGCGATGCTGCCGAGCAACGCGCGAAGTTGGCGGGAGTGGCGGCGGCTGCGCCGCGGCGGTGATGAAGCGTTCCTGCGGGACAATCTGCAGCCACGGAGCGTGACGACACTGGAGGAGCGGCTGGCACTGGCACGTCTGCACGAGTCGGCAGCGCCACCATCGTCGAGTCCGGCAAAGCCGGAGTCGGGTAACGCGTTGAAACGCATCCGGCCGGGCGGTGATGATAGCAAGGAGGGGGACAGTGGAAAGGTGAAGAAAAGGCGGACAGACAGCAGCACGGGGGTGACGTGCGCCGTCTCCTCCTCGCACTCGTCCTCATCGTCGTCGAGGTCCAGCAGCGGGTACAGCTCCGACACGCAAAGCAACGCGAGCTCGGTGCGCATGGACGTCACTCGGGAGACAGAACGGCGCCAGCGGATGCGCCGCAGTTAAGGAAAGGCGGGTGTAGTTAAGCTTCCCGCGTTAACAGTTCACTCGAGTAAAGCTTGATACAGAGAACACGAATGTAGTTCGCGGAGTGGGCCTCTCACCTCCGCACACCTCTTGAAGCACGGGAACACGGGGAGGGCGCTACGAAGCTGAGCTCGCGGCCCCCTTTTTCTTTTAAGATCCCCCCCTGCCCGCATGGGCGTGGCGCTGACGGTGAGCGCGCGAGCGTCTATCACATGCAGCCAAAAAGCCGAGTACAAATGATGGGCGAGGGATTAGGGGTGGTGGGGGTGGTGAGCCCGTCGCTCTCCGTTGCTCTTCCGTGGAGTGTTGACAGCGTCGCGCCCCATCGCGTCTGAGTGCGTCATGTGTCTGTGATGCGTAAAGCGAGTCTCAATTAATAAAGGCTGTATTTTGAAATGCCAAAAGAATAATACTAATGATAGTAAAATGAAGGGTACCGCTGGTAACGGCACATCGCAGCTTGCCGCGGATTCTTCGCAGACGGGAGCACCTGCGCGCAGGTACCGGCTGCCACGCTGATCGTGTTGACTTTGGGCTAACCCATTTAACGCGACAAAATCATGTCAAGCGCCAAGCAAGTAGGTGCCCTCTCCCACTCTTTTGCCTTTATTTTTAATTGTCGCTACACTCCTGGAGCGACGCACTCTTCTCGTGTTCTACTCCTTCGCAATCGTCAGTACCACGGCACAACACACCGCTTACAATCCGCTATCCTCAACGCCTTTGCCTACAACAGAGCGCGATGCACGCACACAAGGCGAACGCGAGCACCGGCAGCACGGTGGCGGGAAGGCCCACGGCCTCCTCCTCCGCGCCCCCCGCCCCTGCGACGACAGAACTCACCAAGGATCAACTTGAAGAAATTCGAGAGGCGTTCGACCTCTTCGACACGGATGGCAGCGGCACGATCGACGTGCGAGAGCTTCGAATCGCGATGCGTGCCCTCGGCTTCGAGCCGCGCAAGGAGGAACTGCGACAGCTGGTGAGTGACGCGGCCGGTGGCAATGGCTACACGGTGAGCACAGGCAACGGCACATCGTCCTCCGCCAACAACTCTTCCACTACGAGCACCGCGGTGGCGGCAGCGACGGGCAACGGCAGCGGCGTCGTGACCTACTCGCAGTTTGTTCACATGATGGCCCAGAAGATGTCGCAGCGCGACTCGCGCGAGGAGATGCTGAAAGCCTTTGTGCTCTTCGACACCGAGGGCACAGGCAAAATCTCGTTTCAGAATTTAAAGCGTGTCGCGATGGAGCTCGGCGAGAACATGACAGACGCGGAGCTGCAGGAGATGATCGACGAGGCTGATCGCGACGGCGATGGCGAGGTGAATGAGGATGAGTTCTTGCGTCTCATGAAGAAGACCTCTTTGTATTAGGTTCCCTCCCCCAGGGACAGAGCGCAGAAGGGGCCTCTCGTGTTTACGGAGATGCGAAGGGTGGGGGGGGGGACTTCCGTTGGGGTTCGCCGT
>LJSK01000431.1:0-14492 GCA_001299535.1 Leptomonas seymouri
CCCCCCCCCCCCCCCCCCCCAACCCGCCGCCGCCCGCGGCGACGAGAAGGCGCCACAACACCGCCAGCGCCACCGCCGAAAGAGGCCACTCCCTCACAGCCGATCCCCTATTGAACTGTCCAAACATCAGTAGGCCAACCGCGTACCATTACAACCGCCTGAAGGGTGAAGAAGCTCTCGGGTCATAGAACACCTCATGAACGCAATCAAGAGGGTACCTTTAATCACCAGCCATCGGGCGACTGTGCGTGTAAGTAATTTTCAACTGTATTGTCTAAGCTAAGAGGTAAATCGGTATTTCCCCCACTTTTTACCACTTCATACTGCAATGCGGCCTCTGGAACTACTGACGCGATGAATTGAGCAACACCATTTTTTTTCCACACCGGATAAACCCCTGCCCCTGCTCCTCATTTTTCAGTGAGACAGCGCCGCTGTTCTTTCTATCGTCACGACAGCATGCCTTGTATCTGCACCACAGTCCCTCACAGAAACTTCGTTTTCTGACTCCATGGTGAGCACGCACACCCTGTATCATATGCCTGGCCACCCTGTAGTCCCCACGCTCGTCAGATTTGGTACTACCCGTACCATAAAGCCCATTCTCCATCTCATTCACTACACCCGAAAGTACATGAAGTCAATCAACGTTGAGTCGCCACCTGTCTACAGCGTCAAGATAGACAGAGTTCACTAGCAGAGCACGCTGCTAGGCGAGGGCAGAGTGGTGCTGTCAGTTCACACCAATGTGGTACTGGTAGACGGCCAGGAGTGTGACCCCGACCCGTTTGCTATAGAGCGGAAAAAAGATAAGCCCTAAGGCCCCTTTGCCTGTGAAGTGAAGGGATTCCTTGCAGATCCCTTGGAATTGCTGCCAACTTTCGTGTGGACGAAGCTAATCAACCCTATTCTCAGTGACGTTTGTACGACGAAGGCCTTGGTGGTGCATGTACGTCGGGTCTTCTCAGGTATTTGAAGTCGCGGAAGCCTATTATTGATGCGTATCTTGTTGGCTATAGTGACATGTTGCTCGGCATCGGCGACAAAAGTCACTGTTTGTTGAAGGTGAACATGCACGAGTTCGCCCACTTTAGTACGGTGCTAATGAGCACAGACTGCAACATCATAGAGTACGCTACCCTAATAATTGCGATAATCCGCAAAGTTGCACTAGATCTTCGAAGGACGCTGGGCATTAATTGCAGGAAAAACGGAAGAGCAATAGTAGCTCAGCGCCGTGCAACTACCCTTCCTCTTCTCTGTGATAAGCAAGACCATAGAGAGGAAATGTAAAGAGCACTGTACCCATCAAAGGTGGATTTCTCCCTCAGTTTTGCACATTACCGTCTCACCTGTCGCATCCAAAGTTGAAACGGGGTGAACTCGCGTGTAGCATAGGCATCACACTATCTCCAGTGCGAATCAAACTTACCGAAGCGGCTATGGAGCCTATTGGCACCGTTAAGCTGCCGATATTCAACGGCAGTGGATCAGCTCACTTCACTACAAGCGTACTATTGTTGTGTGTTTACAATAGAATTCACAAGAAGGGCAGCGGCACGAGGTGAAATTATGCCACGAACGCCTGGGATTTCACTCCGTGGTTGTCGAGCCAGCCCCGGTAAAGGTGGTGCACACGGCTAACGAGTATTTGCAGCTGTGGAGGATGAACCACTGCTTCTATTCCACGGTTGACTCCTCGAAACTCAGTATTGCTGCAACCGAAGTGGAAAATGGTATGCTGTAGGGACTGCAGCCTCTATACTCGAGCATTTCGAAAAATGCTTGGATGTACATGGAGTAGTTGCGAAGCGCTAGTTATCTTTGCTGTGTCATCTACCGCAACTTGATCATTCAAATGAAGTGAAAGAGACACAAGATATAACCTGCGGCTTCTGTTTCTCTCTTCTGCCATAAGTCATTCGTATGCAATCGAGGAACTCCCTGTATCGCACCTTCGTTGCTTTTGATAAATTTCATATGCTGTTGTTGTGTTTAATCGACTTCAGATTCTCAGCTGCAGCATCCATCCTCGCTGCTTTGTGAACTCTGCTTCTTCCTGTCCCAATAGTGCATCGATCTCTTGCTTTTCTTTACCTGATACTGTGCACTTTTCTCCTAGAGAATCAGTACTAGAACACGCAAATGTTTGCAGCACAAAGCGACTTTCTGTTCACTCTGTAAGCACTGAACGCTTTTACTGTGTCCTTTTTTGTGCTCGCTACCCTTGTTGCTCTTTGACAAGTTCACAGTATTATGTGGCATCTTTCACATTTGCTCGTGTTAGGGAGCCTTGCTGCTGTTTTCTTCCCGAGTGTCACATCTTTTTTAACTTTACTGCTTGCACTCTGTGCTCTTGTCACTTAGGTCTTGACTTTCTTTTCATCCACCACCTTGCTATGCTTTCCTCTCGCAGCCATATTCATACTCTTCTCGTAGTCAGCTGTCTCAGCAGCTGACAGTTGTGCAAGGCATCATCTCTTTGTTGCTGCTCTGTTAGCCTTTCGCCCATACTCAAATAAGAAGAGAAGCTCCCAAAGATCAAGTCTGTATTAGTTAGCTTCATTTTGCTTGTTTGTTCTTTTCTTATGAGACATGACAGAGAGCAAAGATCTTCGTTGTTCTCATTTCTCTTCTCTTTTTCTTGTTCCATATATGATTGTTGTTTCTTCAAGCAATTGCCAACTACGCTAGAAAGAACCGCTCATTGTTGCAAAGGAGCCCCATAGGTGCAGTACATCACCTCTCCTCGTAGTTGGATCGTTATCACCCACATTTGTCTAACATTGTTTTTTTCCTGCAATACTCTTCTCACGTCAGAAACTGTGTGAAAACAGCTAGTGGTTTCCGTAGAACAACAATGAAAGCAGTGATAGCAAGCAGACATCGTCTGTGGATGAGTGCCTACTATGCCTGTCATCCACAGCTTCTCTTTTGGCGGTCATCTCGTATGGGAGCACCACAGCATCATTGCAAGGGCAAGTTGACCCGACAATATTCGCTCCGTATCGCAGCCGCCTTTAACAAGCCCAAGCTTGAATTCCTTGCTACGACTCATTGGGCACACTGCTACACGTGGCAGCTCTAGCAGCGAAAGATTCCGTGAAGGTACTGTTTCGTCTATTCCCATCATCATCAAACACACCGGACATGCGATGAACGGGTAGTCGCAGAATCTCTCGCTTGCATCCCACTGCTTCCTCTGTCACTTCACGAAACAACTTTAGAGATCAGCGTAGCATCTCCTAAGTCAGCATGCACCGTTCTCATCCACGCGATCAAGGGAAACAAGGTGGCAGAGCCCATATTCCGGTTTGCCGGTATCCCACTTCTAAACCGGCGAGAGAAGGCAACTGCATTGCCTGGGCGTCGCTTCATTGACGTATACTGCCGCACACGACGCGAACGGGCCCATATTGAAATCGAGCATACCTTTAACGAAGCCACTGATGGCCGTGTGCTAGGCACTATTAGCGGCCTCGATAATCACCACAGTTTTTTGTCTTCGGGGGACGATATGAGTCCCCCACCGCCTCGTAGACTGGCAGTATGATGGCCGAGGCGGCCCTACGATGGGCACTATGCGTAACTTCATCCCTCATCGACAGAGTAGAAAATGGACAGCCCGCACGTGGCGCGAGCAGAGGAGGGTTTCACGGCTCGCATAATGCGCGTCTCCGCACCGCAGAGACCTGACTCGGTTCTGCTGATCTGGTCGTATGGGGCCACCGCGTGTCTCCAGCTCGAGCGCCAGAGGATAGCGTGGCAGCTGCGTCCTCTATGTCTCTCACTACCATCTCCCACATGGGTATCACGATTCTCGTAGTGTCACCACTGGTGCAACTCACCACCTCAGACGACGCGCTACGGCGCCTCGCGCAGAAAACATCTTCCTCTACTCGACCACAGTAGTCTGCCTCGTTCCGCCCTGACGTCAGCTTAAAAATGGTCCGCTATCTGTGGCTTCGCTCTCGAACTTGAAGCCTACCACTTCTTCAGTGTCACATACTCAAGTGGTTCGTGAAGCAGCGGCATATATATGTGTTGCCGCTGCGTCGACATTCTGACGAAGATCACATACAGCCTACGCGGAAGGCAAAGACACTAATCCCATTCTTTTGGACGGAAGTGGTTCCAATTCAAAGATCGATTCGCAGCTACCTGCTCCGGGCACTGCGAGTTGTGTGTACGTTGCACACTCAACACTCAATAGGTTTTCTTCATTGCAGTCAATGTCGAGCATGCTACAAAGTGCAGAGAGCATCGCATCAAGATTGTCTCTCACCAACTTTATTGCATTGTACCTGTGGAGCACATCACGAAATTCGGATTTGCACGCTGACCTGCCGCGCGTTGTGCTACCTCGATCATTCAGAGAGATTTTGTGGATGTAAGACGACATTGTAAATAGCGCTAATGAGCAAGGGGGCGCCGGATGAGGGGATTTGCATGCCTCAGTGCCTCCATCACTCGTGAAGTGCGGGCACAGTTCTCACAAAGTGCCTCGGGTGGCACTCACTACTCTTCTGCCTTCCTTCATGGCTCCAGTAGTAGTACCTGTTCTTCTGCCTCTGTGGCTAGCGACGTGAGTGTCACGAATGTGTCTCTGATGGTGTCGCCATCGACTTCATTTAGCGCCGCCGTAAGCATTGTGCGGGGCTCGGCAGCCACATCGCTGCATTGTCAGCATGCTCGCAGTCCACATGGAAACATGAATGCATATTCTGTGCTTGGCGGCGGTGGTGGCAACTGTTATAAAGACTTGGAAAACAACCCTAAGACAAGAATTGAGAGAGTTCAACGAATCTTCGTGAGAGGTGTTGTGTCGAGCAGCAGTCAAACGCGTGACAACAGTGCTGGCCATTGCCGCTCCCAGCGCGTTTTCCGACCGAGCTCACCCTTCCAAACTCCCACTCATTTCAGCAGCAGTAGAAGAACCACACGACACACCTACACAATCCAAGCTCTCCTCAGCGCAAACCATCGATACAAAGCCAAAATCAGCAATGCTGTCACACATAAATGAGGCAGCGAGCAGCACCGATTATCCTCAACTTCCCACTGCTAAGGACAGAGTGATGCCGCTGAATCATGTAGGCAGCGTGCCAACGCAAAGTGAGTTGTACCGTCCTCTGCGTGTGTTTCACCGCGAGCCGCTTTTGCATTCTACGCAAATGCTACGAGGGCCGCCTTTGGCGGTGCGATTCTCAGACCAGTTGAATGGGTACGGCGGCAACCTCACAGAGAAGAGGAATGAAAGAATTTAAGAAGCTGTAGCGTACCATCGACTACGCAGCGAGCAGTACGCAAATCGGAGCGACAGCTCCGCCTCTGATGCTGTAGCGTACGCCCCTCGCCCTGTGTCTCCGCATGAGTGCCTCAGTCCACGTCGCAGCAGCAGCGGCAGCTCGCGCTCCCTATTGTTGTCGTCGAAGGCCTCTGCTTCGCAAGTGATGGGTGAGGTGAGCGTGAGCTGCTCACCCAGCTGATGCTTAACCCGCGGATCGAATGGCTGAAGTGCGCGGGCTGCCATCGATGCCGTCCTCTGCACAGTCTACCCTGTTGCATCGCCCCAGCACAGTGGTAACACTGGGAGGCATCTTACGCACCGTAAAAGTCGATATTCCACTCAGGCCTCACATACAGACCATGACCTCGACGGTATCGTTGATTAGGATCGCCGCCATCACAATCAGCGCGCTGCTCACTCTGCTTCTCACACCCCTGTGTGTGACCATGCGGAGTGTGGCCTCTCAGCTTCTGCAGCCTGATTCCGGCCTCCTCAGCCGCTCCACCACACGCAAACGCGCCCACCACGTGGCAGGAAGAAGTGGTAACAAGCGGCTTCTTCAGCGCGGGCACTCGCCTAGAGCACGCACGGAGCTACGAGGCGGTGAGCGAAGCAGAGACAAAGTACGGCAAGGGCGCCTACTTCACCCCCCGCTAAGTCTCCCCAGGAACTCTTCGGCACGAGTCAAGCAGCTTTCGAGGGGGGGAAGCATCGGCACAGGTGGCACGGAAGAACGCCCTGATAAACAGCTCTGGAGACTCCATGCAGCTGCGCCATTGCTTAAACAAGGTGTGTAAAACTCCGATTTGCATTACACAAAGAACGTATTTTTCTTTTCGATAAACGCGAGCAGCGGTGGCGCCTCGCTTACCGTGAGATCTTTGCAAACGGCGCAGTTGCGATCAGACGTCCTGAATTCACGCTTCACCTCGCTGAAAAGTTTTGAGTCCCTAAATACGGCCAATTCCGACCTCTCTGAAGCGCGTGCGTTGATGCAAGCAAAATCGCAAGCCTGCGACGCGTCTCCTGATGGCCTGCAGAACTCGCAGCGGCATAACGGATACGGAGGAACAAGGGATCCGACGGGCGAGCATGCACCAATGCCACGCGTCAGCACGGCGACGCCGCTTCAGCAAAGCCGTCAACAATTGTTAAGATGGCTGTACCAGAGAAACGATCTCTCTTTTCTTGGCGTGTGCTGCACAAGCACGCAGAAGTGCTCTGTTCACTCCTGTCTTCGCTCACAGGGCAGCAAGCGCCATCCGCACAGCAAAATTCAGCCCCCTCTCTATGTTGTGGTTCCCTCGGGGGTTATTGCGCCTTGCAGCCCCTAAACTATTTTTAGGTGCTGTTCACTCGTCCTGTTTCATTTTTTTAAAATACAGTCTCTTTGCTCTTAAAAGCAGAAGTGCTTATGGGGGAGGGGGTACGCTAAGCGCGTTGTGTGTGTGTGTGTGTGTGTGTGTGTGTGCGCGCGTGCAGAGCCGTCGCAGTTTTGTGCTTGTTCGCTCTACAAGTCATTTGCCCACACTCGAGTATTCTTGATTAAATCCAAATCCAAGAGCATTTTTTGTTGTTGTTGTTCTGCTGCTCATTCTCTATTTGCAGTGTGTTTCTAAACTCGGTTTTCAAGGGAACGGAATGCAGAGCTGAAGCCTCGTTGCTGCCGTTATGAGTCTCGAGAAAGCACGTGAAGTTGCTCGTAGTGCATTTCGAGTCATTATTATTATTGTTATTACTATTGCGAGTAAAACGCTCGAGCGTCTCCATAGTGAATGCAGTTGTTTTCTAACCCAGTTCTCCCTCCCCCCTCATCCTTTTCGTTTTCCCTTATTTCGAATCGCTGTAGTCTTCAGCCCTCTGACGGTTTCCTTTTTTTTCTGTTAGGTGCTTCAGCATTCTATACATGTTCAGCCTGCTCCTTTTATTATTGTCATTTCACGCATATCATTCCTCTGGCCTCTTGTCCCCCTCCTTTGAATTTCTTGATGATGCTTTGTGTTATTTTGTTGTCCCTGGCTTTCTCAACTGATGTCCACAGCAGACCCTCGGGGTGCAAACGCCTTGTGCGTGCACCTTGGATTGTTGCTATGCTCTTTTTGTTATCACCTAACTCTGTTTTCCGCTTTAAATACCTTGACGGGCATTCAAAACTTGTTGCTGCTGTTCTCCTCAGACTATTAAACCTCTCTTCACGAACAGCACCCACTCACAGTGGCACGCCGTACATGGAGAGAGAAGGCGATACAAGTGCTCATGCATGGCGGAGTTTCAGGCTCGTCGCCATCCCCTCTCTCTACTGTATTATTATTATTATTTGCTACTTGTATTACGTGCACGTATTCTTTACCCGCTCTCTTTCTTTCTTCTTCCCTCAGTGGGTTGGAGTTGCCCCCAAAACAAATGATGTGAATCCCAACGCGGCGCTGTTAAGAGTGTGATGGGGACTTCCTCTGTGATATATTCTGCATTTGCCACTGTTGTTCTGTTTTTCTCACTTATACTACACAGCAGCGGGGTGCGCTAAGCTGCTGTTTTCTCGTAATGCTCTATATTCATATATATATGAGTGTGCGTGTGCATTGGTGCTGCTGTAGTTGTGCGTCGAGCTGAGCTTAGCAGAACAGAAACGCTACATGGGCAGGCCCACTCTCTTTGGGCGGCGCTTTTCTTCTTGTTTTGAGAGGAGGGGGGGATTCTCTCATTTGCTGAGTTGCAAAAAAGAAAAATGGCGGCTAAAGCGTTTACACTTGCTGTGCACACAGTATCTGTGCTTGAAGCCGGGGTCGTTGTGAGGAGTTGCCTGTATGTTGTGTCTCAAACATTGACGTTCAAGGGAGTCTACAGAGCGCCGTCGTGCTCACAAGACTTCACGTGTCTCCTGTTTGGCTGTCCAGACTACGTCACCACCCCCACCCCACCCTTCGTTATGCGGAGCCACTCTCTTCCGTTGACTCTCCCTGCCGTCCCTATCTGCCTTTTACCTTTCTTTTCTCCTTCTTTTGCCCCGTGATAGCGAGGCGCAGACTACTCTTTGTTTTTTTTTTTCTTTTTCCTTCACTGCAGTTTTGGTGCGCATGAAGACACGGCAAGAAGCCGAAGATACGCGTGTTGAGCTGTCAAAAGACAGAGCAGGCGCCGTGGTAAAGGGGCCAAACAGAAGAGACCGTACATGAGAGCTGCGGGAGTCTCGCCTCCTTTAAACAATCATCTTCGCATACAGGCAGGCATGTCAATGCCCCTCATCCCTGAACGTATCGGGGGTACTGCGGTATCAGGGTTTGCCCAAAGTTTCTGGCTAGGGGTGGCAGCTATCGTTTTTCTCTTTGCTGCACTAGCCCTTGCACGCTGCATTGCGCAACACTGCGGCTGCATGGGAAGTCGCCTCTCCGCCTCAGACAGTTATGCTCAAGACAGCGGGGAGAAGAGGGTGACGGAGGTTGAAGAGGGAAACATAAAGAGAGTTCCAAACGCTTCGATGACTACAGCCTCTCCTGTCGGCTCTCATGGGGGCAGTAATGCAACTCAGCACGCATCCGTGACTGCCGGAGCGACCCTACGTGATGTCAAACTTTTCTCGGAACTGTCGCCCCTATTCAGCGCCCTGGGGACTTCCTACGGCTCTAGTGGAGCTACCAGTCAGCTCTTACACCCCTACCAGGTGCTCGACACAGAAGCTTCTGTGCCACCCGTATTTCAAGCCCACGCCCGCTCTCTTGTTCCCCTCTCCAAGCGTGGCAGCAAAAGCCCGGCAGCTATGGCAGCGGTGGAGGATGTGGGAGTCAGAGCACAGTTCTCGCGGCTGCTGAGTGCCGCGCAAGGTGCCAATGCACATGAAGAGGACCACGTTGGCAACGTATCAAGGCAAACTCCAGTTCAACAGCAGCATGATCCACATGGCATCCCCGATAATGTTGTGTCACCCGCAGCTCTACCTCTGAGGCCGCCATCGCTACTACCATTACCCCATGACGAGGCGGTAATAGAAGATTACCCATCGGACAGGCTTTCACCTCCGAATCCGAATGGCCTCAGTTACCCTTCTCCCGAGCCGCCGCGGCAACAGAAGCGAATGCTGAAACATCTCAACTCGTCTGGGGAGCGCAAAGCAAAGATGGCTCCATCATCGCCGCCACCTGTCGCTCACCCGCCCCCCGCTCCATCCCGCTCCTCCTCTTCGACAGCATTCTGCGCAAGCGGTGGCACCGCGACAGCTCCCCGTGCCGTGGGCAAGGTAGAGAGACGTACAAGCAGTCGCATCACTTCAGTGCCGCCAGCTACAGCGGTGCATAGCGAGGAAGACGGCGGTGAAGCGGTTACTACGCAACACTGCAGCCATCAGGCAGTTCTACACGCATATCGCGAAGAGCTGGAGCACGTGCAGGAGGAGTTGCGCTCTGTTCTTCTAGCCAAAGGGGAAGCAGAGACGGCGAGGCAGCGAATTACGGATGAGGTGCGAGACATGGAGCAGTACAAGGTCACACTAGATGGCATTATCGCCTTCACATTGCTCGAACTGGAGGACGCCGCGGGTGGCGTAGAGGAGGCGGAGGCGCAGGTGCGATGCGAGTCCGCGCTGGTGCTGCAGCGCGTATTGACGGCACAGGAAGCGTTGCGCCAGCAGTCACTGGCGGCGGCGTCGTGAGTTGAAGCGTGGTAATGGACAGCAGCGGCCAGCTCAAGTGTTACCTTTCTCCACCGCTGTTACAGCCCTCCCCATTAAAATACAGAACGCTGTTGTGGCTGTGAAGTCCAACTGCAGGCGGCTTTCCGTAGAAGTGCATCTCTCAAGAAGAAGAGTGCCACCACCACCACCCTCGCCACCGCCCTTTACTCGTCGTAGCAGCCGCCCTTTTTTTTTTTCTCGGACAATGAAGCTCAGGCCTTGGACGCTGGGTGAGTCGCATGGAGGACGATGTCTCTGCCAATACGCTTGCCCCTGGTATCTCCTCTAAAATGCTAACGGCACGGGAAGCCATTGTACGCTTCAAGAGGACTGCTGAAGCAGCTTGCTTTTCATCGATGACTTCTTGTCTCTTGGGCGAAGCGCACCGCGACTGCCAAAGAAGTCGTGCGCAGTACTTTCAACACAGCAGCCCTCCAGCGCAGTTCACTCTGTCTTCCTTCAGTAGTTTTTCATTTGTTTTATTCCGTTGACGTATACACACGGTAACTCGTTGGGAGCGTACTGTTCGCCATTTGTGTCCCCGCCACCACCATGTCGGATCCTTCTCCGCTTTCGTTATATGTCGGCAGAGTATCTTCTCTGGTGTGTTGTGGCTGCCGTGAAGCGCGTTGGGGTGAGTGTAACTGCTCGCATGCTTCCGTGTACTCCTTCCCCTCGCAGGAGCGACGATTGCCGTCTCCTCCTGCGCTACACGGAGTCCGGAGCGCGGCTGCCAAAGCCCTCGCTGGCAAGAAGAAAGAAGCAAGTCCTGCTTTACGTTTGCGCTCACTGACGCTCGCCCCATTGCCCCTTCACGATTTTCTTGAAGGACTTTAATGAGTCGCACGTGCAAGACAAAAAAATTTGTAATCGCATTCGAGGCGCATGGCAACTCGGTAGAGGAGATGAAGTCACATTTTAAATATGTATACGGTGACGGGCTCGCCCTGTCCTACCGCGACGCGCGGGCAATAGCGATACGGGCCCTTTGTTATTCCACCCCTTGCTGTCGTAGTGCATACAGGGCAGCACGCAGTTATGAAGCTTTATGAGTGGGATACTGCGCTACGCCACCCCGCAGCGCTGGATTTCCCGTTGTTGAATGTGTATGTCAATGATCAGTGCTGCTCGGCGTTCTTTCATGTGGAAGACGGCGGCGGCGGCGCTTGTCGCCATGGTGGTGTGCATGCTGATCCACTGCAGCCTCTGCATCTGCTCTGCAGCCGACCTTTTTTCTGCGGATGTCGGACAAGCGCCATGCAATACCAAAGCACCTTGTGATATCCGGATTTTGCCTTACGCGGTCTGTCACTATTCTTCTCTTTGTTTTCATTTCCCTGCTTCAACCGGCTCGTCCCCGGCTGGCAGCTCAGAATACAGCCGAAGCGGTGCAACACGCTAAGCAAATAGCGGGCCTTGTTCGCCCGCCTTGAACGTTTGTCGGTCAAATGGAGTGCCGTACACATGTAGGCCTTTGCAGCGGCTCAACTGCATGGACCGCGAATTACAAAAAAAAAAGAAAGAAAACCAGCCAAGAAAGCAAAGAAGAAACATAGTCAGACGCTACGGCGCGCCTCGTTCAGCCTTCCCTATTTATGCTGTTGTAGCCTCTTCTGCTCGTTCGTACTCTTTATCTGGTCGTCTCTACGCTGAACTGCCCTTCTCCCTTCTTTGTTTTTTTACGCTCGCCATCGTCAGTGAGTGAAACGACAGTGACGACAGAAGCCTCTGGCACGGTGTCGTCGGCATTGTTTGAGCGCGAGTACCACCACGGAAGAATCATCCATAAACACGTGTCAGCAGCTTCAAATCTTGTTGTTGTTTTCCCTTCAAAGCCTTATACAATGCCCTTCGACCTGTTCCACCGCAGCTCGTCTTACACCCTCATTCGGCAAGATGGGCTCACCGTCAACCTGCCACAAGCGCTGCGTGCGAAGCGGTATGTCATTCTCTTCCTCGCAGGTCAGTGGTGGGCGCCGTGCCGCGGTGTGACGTCGCAGCTGAAAGCGTTCTACCGCCGGTTTCACGAAACGCACTCCTTTGAGGTCATCTTCCTCTCTGCTGACAAGTCGGAAGGATCAATGTTGGACTTCTTCCACGATGCGCACGGGGACTGGCTGTGCTTGAACTACGCGGACGCACGTACTCTGGAGTCGGAGCTGGCTGGGGAGGGCGACCTTCACCCGAAACAGATCCCTGCGTGCTTAGTTTTTGAGCTGGGCGAGGCGGCCTTTAAGGGGAGCAGCCGTCGAGAAGCCGGGAAGCAGGATGTAGCGTCAGAGCTGCACGGCACGTCTGTGTACACGTCGCTCTTTTCATCCTCCACACCGCAGTCGTTTGCCCGCTTGATTACCAGGCAGGGCCGTGAGATGCTCTCCAGGGACCGGGACGGCGCTCTCTTTCCGTGGTATGACGACGGCTGGAACGACGCTGCGGCTCACCAGCGCAGTGCAGCGCTGCGGAACTCTTCTTCAGCACACGCGCCTACAACACCACCGCATGCAGAAGATATCCCTACAGTTGCGTCAAATTCCGTTGCCAAGACGAAACATGAAAATGCGGTGCTGCATACCGACCCGTGCTTGCGGCTCCGTCCGCCGTCTTCTTCCTCAGTGGCTACGCCGTCTTCACAGCCCGTCACCACGCATCAGTACATCACTGCTTCTGGGCGGGAAGGGAATGAGAATGCATGGGTACAAGAGAACAGTGAGGCGGTTGTTAACGATGTGGAGAAGGACGGCACGACAGCGGCGTTGGCAGCGGATGCTTTACCGACCGTAGCTCACAAATCAGACGTTCCACTCGACGCGCGTTGTGAGGAAACGACACCATCAGGTCCTCGGAAGCTCACGTATTCCAAGAGTCCGGTATCACACGACAAGGTGAAAGCAGCGCCGTCTCCACCCTGTGCTGTTACCGTGGGGCGAGAGCTTGCCGCCACCCTGCAAACGGCGAACGTCGATCAAGAGAAGGGAAATACGGAAGATTCGGAGGTCAACAAACAGGAGGATTTGGGACTGCAGAAGGTGCTAGAGATCCACGTGTCAGCGATGGTGGAGGAGCTTCTTTCGAATGAGTCTTCAACGGAGTCTGGCGACGTCAAAGACGCGGATGCTTCCACACCCTCTGCAGCTGAACATACGAAGGAGTGTTCTGCGGCCAAGGAGGGGGTGCTTCTGACCTCCTCTCCACAGAAAGCGGCGGAAACAGGTGTTGGTGATGACAACGTGCAAGATGTGAAGGAGGCACAGCCGCGGAGCAGCACTGGATGGAAGGCTCTCTTCGGCCTCTGACTCCACGTTATGCTGTTGTTGTTGCTTTTTAATCTATATGTTGCATTGCTGATGCTTTGTTTTCTTTTCTTTAAGCGCTTACTGCGGGCGTGGATGTTGCCTATTAGGCTGCCTGGCATCTTTACGTGAATAGATGCCCTTGCTTTGGACTTCAGTCTGAAGAGAGCAGTTCGCCTCGCTTGTTGTTGCTCTTGTTGTTGTTGTTGTTGTTTGCCTTTGCGCTGCTTTCTCTTGTGGCGTCTTGCCGCGCTTCGCTTCATCATTCACGGCGTGATGCTCAACAAATAACGAAAAGGATAAAAAGAATAATCGAGCGCAACGTGAGAGACGCCGTCGCGGCACTTTTCAGCCTCTCCGGCATTACGTGTGTCGTTTCTGTACTCCTTTTATGATTCGCAAGGCCCCTTTGTTTCCCATACACACATACATACATACATACATATCTAATACTGGCTTCATTCCCTTGTGTTCTTTTGCTTTCAAGTACGGAAGTCCATATAGGTTTCCACCCTTCCAGCAAAACTATTTCCGTTGTTATTCGTGATTGAACGCACATCTGCTTGCAATCCTCGGTGCATTTGCATGGCTTGGCTACTGGAACAGCAAACGAGTGGAACAAAACAAAGAATATGTCTACCCTCTTACATCCCAAGTGGATTTCCACATATTACTGAAAAATTACTTGTTATCAATGAGGTTGATGAAGACCCACTCCCTAAGCAAACGTGAAGCATACGTGGTGTCTGCCTTCATATCCCGCAAACATCCATATGCCCCCCCCCCCACACACACACACATTCACCTGACCATGTGCACAGATCGCCTCACCCCACGTTTACCCTTACTTTTTAAAAAGAAAGCCCAACAGATGACTGAAAAAGAATGCAAGCACGGCCCTATACGCGCAGTTTTTCCTCCCTGCGACGTCAAACGTACCTCACAGCGTCCAGCACCTCCCACACGCACGCGAGTGCGTTCATCTCTTCTCCTCGCAATGCATCGCCTGAGATTTGCTGGCACCGCAACTCTCCATCCCCCACCTCCTCACCCCAGCCCCTCCTGACGCTCTGCAAATCTACCACAACACCTCACCTCAAAAACGCCTCCCCTAGGTTCAATGGGCGCATAAGCACGGCACACTCCGCACACAGCGGCTTCACCACCCACCGCTACACGCACCGCCAGGATAACTAACCACCCAATTGCCTACTAGCCCACGTACACCGCACGGCTCCGGTGGTGG
>LJSK01000432.1:0-14484 GCA_001299535.1 Leptomonas seymouri
TCTACATCTACATCTATATCTACCTATAGATATAGATATAGATGTAGATGTAGATATATAGGTATATATATATAGATGTATGAACATATAGATTTGATTTCTTCTACCAATACATACATATACCTATCTCTCTCTATATGTATATATATGTACATATACATATTCGACGATTACAGTGCTGCCCGTATTGCATGCTGTGCAGACGTGATGGCGCTTGAATTCCGCGGCTAAACGAAGGTGTAGTGTTGAGCGAAATAACAATAACCGTCACCATAGCAAGACCATGTGCATGATACGCGATATACTATGTATACATACATACATACATATATAGATAGATAGATATATGTATATACAAGTAAAAACAAGAAGACAAAAACAAAACAAAACGCGCTAGCCCTCGTTTTTAGGGAGGAAAAGGTGGGACCAAAGAAGAACAGTTAAGCAAAGGCCGCTGAGTGACTTACGCAGGTATACAACAGAAACTCTTTAATGTCACACACAAAAAACAAGTGCTTAAAGATGGTGGTGGAGAAACAAGTTAGTTATGCAAAAAGAAGAAAAGAGCAACAAAGCCACAGACGGACAGACAGCGCGACATACAGGCTAAAAAAGAAAAGGGGCAATCAGAGCGAACGGCTGCGTTAAGGAAAGAAGAAGAACAACAACAGAGTGTAAGTGGGCAGTCAGCCACGGGAAAGCCCGCGGCATTCAAAACCAAAAACAACAACTAAAAGAGAGAAAACGAAGGGCTCCTGCACTCCTCCTTTTTCGTCCATTGGTTCTTCTTTCACCTAAACGCAGCTGCACATTATTTCATTTCTTTAAGCATTCGCCTGTGTGACGCACCACCACAGAGGCTGTCCTCTGCACCATCTCGGTGCGTACGCCCCTCCCTCCCCCTCCCCCCACCGCTGTGCTGCTACCATGGAAGGTGCGTGCCAACAGAAGACACGGGCAGGCAGCGCCGCCGACCTGCTTGCCTCTCCCGCCCTTCTTTCGCTCAAGCGCTGAGTATCACAGATTGGTGGTAGGATGGAAGGCTGATTCCTCAGGGGTGAGCGACAGGTGAGTGGGTGGGGTAGAGACAACGAGAACAGGAGACGCCGCTGACGAGGAGGGGCACCGACTGGGCTACGGTCATCTGCGCGCATTAACAACGAAGAAAGACGTTCGAAAGAAAAACAAATCAGCAGAAGGGGTGGAGCGAAAACAACAATTAGGGGCGCCTCAGGGCTCAATGAAGTCATCCGCAAGCTAGGAGGGTGAAGAGGGGGACTAACAGCGCCCACTGTCCCTCTCCCTTTTCCTCTCTGCCTCTCACACACACACACGTGCAAGCACGCACTGCTACGCGTGCCCTTCTTAGTGCTTGCCGGCGTTGTTCTCCTCCTCCTCCTTCGGCGGGCGGACCCACGACGTGATGCCGAGCACCACCACCGCGATGATCTCCAGGCCCCAGGACGCAACCATCAGCGCGAAGCCGGCGGTGTAGGGGTACTTGCCCTTGTACCGGGTGCCGTCGCACATGTTCGTGTTGTACACGCTGGCAACGCAGGCCCAGGAGATGAGCGTGCACGGAATGCAGGCGGCGGCCAGCGAGAAGGCGATGATGGGGGGCAGGCGGATCTGCGTGTTGAGCAGGATGCCGAAGACAAGGCCGAAGAAGCCGAAGATCGACGCCATCACGGCGAAGGCAGCGGCGCAGCGCATGGTGCTGGTGCGGCGGCTGCAGCCGAAGGCGGCGTCGCCCTTCAGGTCGTACGGCACGTCGCCGCAGAAGCTGCGGTAGCCCCACATGGTGTAGCAGCCGTGGCCGGACGGAGAGTTGGGGTCCTGGAACTGCGCGGTGGGCGTGCCGACGAAGGCGAAGGCCCAGGCGACAAAGTGGATCAGCGAGAAGGCCATCACGCCGGAGTAGTAAGGCAGGCAGGCGGGCATCGTGTCGAACAGGGGTGGGTGGGGGTTGGTAATGCGTTAGAGGTGAATACGAGGGGTGTGTTTAACGCGTGGAAGTGCGCTGAAGGATGGAGAGTGAGCAAATGCGCGGACTTCGACGATGTGGCAGGGTGTGCGCAGACGGAAGACGGCAGGAGGAGAGGAGATGAAAGGAGAGGAGGTGGGAGACGACAGCGTCAAGCACAAATGGAAATGCTTCGAGGGCCGGGCATCCTGCGTCAGTGCTGACTGAGGGCAGGCACGGAGAGAGTGGGTGCTTACCCCTTTGCTGGAAGCGGTGGCGAGCAACACAACAGCGAGTGATGTAGGTGGAAGGTTTCGTTGTACTATGTCGCATGCAGGAGGGTTTCAAGCCAGAGCACAGCTGGGGAAGCAACATCATCAACTGGGGTGGAGTCGGGCATTGGAGTGACGAAGTGGGTCGCCAGGAAAATGCGGGATGCTTCACAACGATAAACAAGTAATAATAAAGAAGAATCGGTGAAGAAGAAAAGAATAAAGGCAGTGGCGCAGTGCCCACGTTGGATGTAGCACAGCGGATCGCAAAGTCTACCGCTGACCAACCAGTCTGCGGAGTAGTACACCACGTGCCGGTCCACACACTTTTGCTTCATATCGAGAGAGAAAGAGAGAGAGGAAGAGAGGTGGCACGGAACGCTCGATTCTTGTTCAACACTCAACCTGTACCCCTCTACAAACTCTAGTATTGACATATGGAAAGAGAACAGCCTGCGATACTCCGATCTCTTCAAGAAGTGGATGACCTACTGCAAGCAAAGACAAAGGGCTCACAGGATAAAGAAGAGGTGACCAGTAATCAATATATGACGAACTCGAGGGCTCTTCGTATCGGTGGGCGACGAAAAGCAGTCATCCGTAGGAGTCAACAACAACAACGGTAGCGGCAAAGGTGCGATAAGAAAACATATGACAATCGTTTGAGATCCAAGCGCTTCTTCGCCTGAAATCTGTGCTCGCTCAGGCGATGCACGCAGGCGGCAAGCACCACAGTTCGGCTAGACGAGAATGCGACGATAAACGCAAGCAACAAAAAAAAGGGTGGGTGGGGTGGCCACATCTGCACGCGTTGCATTACACGGTCGCACGTCTTTTTGTGTCTGGTATCTCAGCTCAATGATGGTGGAATAAAGCGGACACCACAGTTCTGCAATGACACGGCCACACACCACCGCTGCCCCTCTGAGAAGGCGTCGGCAACAAGGGTGCCCAGTCGCTCGCGGTTGCGTGTCAGCACAATGACATCTTCGTCGTGGAGAAATTGAAGGTGCACCACGTCTCCATTCAATAGAGGCGCGCCCAAGGGATAGCAGCTCCCCTCGGAGAGGAAGTTGCCTTCGATGTCGTAGCCAAAGCTGTCCGGGGTATCGCCAAGCACATGGGCGCAGTCACCCTGGTCGTCTGGCACGTCTGCGTCGCCTGCTAGCGCCCTCGCCAGCCTCGAGGGGCGCGTTTCGGCTTCCTGTGCCCAAAACTCCAGCGGCTTCGACTGCCCGGTTGCCACCGCAGAGTAAGGCGACTTCTTCGCTGCCCCGATTTTGTCCTGTGAGGGCTGTGTGGACTCCTGCACGCTCGCTCGCAGCCACGCCGCAACTTCTGCTTCGGCGTTGGCCGCTGAGTTGGGGTCGTCGTCATCATTACGCGTGGGCCCACCCCCCCCTGTGTAGCTCCATGAGACACCACTGCTGCCGTTTCCTCCGCCACCGCGCCGAGTTGCGGTGTTGAAGCCAGCGTCCAGTGCACCCCAGGCGTAGTCCTGCATGTCAGTGTTGTTGGGGTGAGCGCCGTGACGTTCCCCGTAACAGTCACTGGAGTCATTGGCTGAAGCAGAGCCGCCATCGTCTGCGCTTGCCGCACCTGAATGAGAGTAGAACACCATGCCGCCAATCACCTGATGCAAGCCGCGACGGTACGCGCCCAGCTGGGACACCTCAATCACACCAATCCGTATGCTCACGGGCAGTCCAGGCCTGACCAAGCGCGACGGGTCGCGTGGGTCGTTCCGCACCACCGGGAGCTCCTCGACGCGGAAAGCGAGATCGATGCAGGCGGCTGCGTCGCTGCTGTGCTCGATGAAGTCCTTAAGGAGGGCATTGTCGATCACAAAGCGATCCATCAGCACCGTGCACCACGGGCGGTACATCGTGGCAGCGTAGTAGCAGAGCGTGCAGGGGTCTCGCGGGTCGCAGAGTAGCACCCCGTGACGTATCATTGAAGCATCCTCCCACAACGGGAGTACCTCTTCCTTCTCGTGTTCGCCATTACCGGAATCCGTTGAGGAGGAGGCCGCTGCGTGGGCGGCTTTCGCATTTGCACGACGAAGAGCAGAAGCGATGGCGTCACCCGCAGTGAAGCGCAACGGCCGAAGGTACTGCATACATATTCGCCGCACCTGCGTTGTGCTGACCATCGCTGTGAAGCACGTGGAGGAGGGGCTGTGCTCCAGCTCACCACCGCCACCGCTGCCGTAGTTACGCGCGACGGAGGTGGAGTCCATTCCGAAGGTGTACAGCGGAAGGTTTTGAGCGTAGGATGGACCGTTATTGGCGCTGCGGCGGTGGTCGCCGTATCCGTAGCCGCCATTCCCACCACCGTACTCGTTACTCCCGCACTGACGTTGGCGAACGCGCACCTCCACCGTGTACAGATGGGCGGTGTTGAGCGACGACGAGAGGCCGGCGCGCTTCTGGATAGGGGTAGCGACGACTTGACACTCCGTCTCGCGGGCGCGCCTCAGGTCCTCGCGTGCGACGCGCCGCCACATGACGGAGCTGCTCGTGCGATGCCGCCAGGCCGTGCACACGTGGCTGCTGGCGAAGAGTTCACTGTAGTCGCAGAAGACGAAGATAGAGTCCAGCACCCTGTCTGGAGCTGCGGAGAGAGAGCCGACCATTGACGCGGGAGTACGGCAGTTCTTGTTAAATTTTATTTTTGATGGTCCGTGGATGTGGCACACAGAAAAGAAAGTGCAGCGGTGGGCAGATGCAGTGCGCTGAGTGACCCACGGCGCGAGAGGGACGAGAAGGTAGAAAGACAGAAGAGAAGGTGGGAAATGGTGTGGGCGTTGGTCGGGTGCTTCGCCGGGAGAGGGAGGAGTAGCGCCGAGACCCACAACGGCTGGGGCCTTCTTCGCTCCTTTTTTTTCTCTGTTTTATTCGTAGAGGAAGTGGAGGGCGAGGAATGATGGGTCGCTGAAGCGGTGGGGGTGGACGTATGGGGAAGAGAAGTCAGGGGTGGATTCAACGGAGCGCCACTCCATTGGAGATGTAAATACAATATGACATGCCTAAGGATGTAAAAGAGACGGTGAATGTGGCTCCCCCCACCTCCCCCCCCCACGACACGTGCTTCGTAACCCAGGAGGTACTGTGGGATACGCTGTACGGCGGTGCAGCGCGCATCAGAGGCGTTACACTTGCTCCTCTACAGCCAAACGTAACGATAGGTTGGGCTGCTTGTAGAGTGTATCTCGCCGCCTTTCGGTTGGCTTCTTCGTCCTCACGCTTCCTTCGCCGATGCTCAGAAACGGCAGAAGGGCGAGAAAACAAAGACATTCATAAGAGGTGAATCATCATCATAAAAGAGCTGTGAACAACATTCAATCAACCCCCCCTCCCCCACACCCCCACCAAAGAACAAACAAACGGTTCATGTGTGGATACCAACGCCAACATCACCAAAAACTTTCCCCACTAACGCGGAGGGCCCACTGAGTTGCTTTAACGACAGCCGCCTCTCACACCTGTTGCTCGATGACCCACAGGCAAGATAGCATCTGTAATCGAGTCCCACCTCTCTCTCTTTCCTTTTTCATTTTTCGGGCCTAACACCTGCGACTAGTGTTGTGACAGAAGAAGTCGCTTGATCGAGTCAAAGTCAACGTCGTAGGGGATGAAGACGACACCACTCGGCATTGTGTCGAAACGATCCGATACCACCCACACCATGCGCTTCTTCACTGGAAGATTAGCGGGCACCACCACCTTACCCGCATTCGACCCCGTGGCACCACCGCTGGCCAGGATGGAGTTCAGGAAAGAGCCTAGCTGCGCCTCGTTCTGCTTGATAGTCCGCACAAATCGCTCTAGTGAACTCACCAGGTTGCCCTCCGCCCGGTGCTTCCACTCGGTGTCGATGCTGAAGTCCACAGGGAGGTGTCGGCTGACCAACTCCAGCGCCATGATGGCGTTGTCGTGTTGCCGCTGGAAGGTCTCCATCCGCTTTAGATTGTCTCGCAAGACACGCAGCATCTGCCCCGTATTCATGGTGGAGTAGTTGAAGGTGACGCGCCCATCCCCGCCAATGCGGAAGCCGATTTCCTTTCTGCCCGCCTCCCCTGCCGCTGTGGCAGAGCCCGGGAGCGCACTGTAGAGGTGCTCCACAATACGCAACTCCCCTCGCTTCTTCAGCAGGTCTGATTTCAAGTTGTACTTCGCCACGGCCCGTCGAATCATCGCTTCCTCCTTCATGAAGCGTGCGATGAGGTCTTCCTGCCACTGCGTGCGACCCGCCACGGGCGACTCCGTCGTCACACGAAAGACGTGAAACATATCCGCCACTCGCAGCAACTTTCGCTTACGCTCCTGCAGCTTCGGTGCCGTGCCAATGCGCCACTCCTGGTGCTGCTGCACGCAGTCCTTCCACACGTTCTGCGGGAGGCTTAACAAGAACTCCTCCCAGTTGGGCATGCGCTGCACCGAGAGCACAATAGACCCGTCAGGGGCCACAAGGTTGTCGAGGGAGCGCAGACTCAGCACGATGCAGACGGAGGGGCGGAAGGCGCGGCCGCGGTGCACGGCGTACATCCGTTCAATTCGCTCAAACGCCACCACAAAGCGCTCCACGGAGGCGTGACCACCGCCCATGCGCAGGTCGAACGGGCGTAGGCCGCGCTCCGTCATAAAATCCTGCACTTCCGGGTCGATTTCTCCGTTCGGGCCGATAATGGATTTGGACGGCATGTAGGGTGCGGTGCCGCCGCCGCCACCACCGATGTGAGAGCTGTACTGCCCTGCCCCGGTTGGCTGCACCGACTGCGTCTCGGGAAGCGTCACGAGGTAACTCAGCCCGTCCTCTTCCACCACCAACAACACCCCAAATCGTCGTAGGTTTTCAACAGCCTTGTCGCCGCGGATGTAGAGCGAGCCTGACTGGACCAGGTGCTCGTTTTGCTTCGCATCGGCGTGGCGCAGGACAGACTCAAGATTCATCTCGACCCCCTCACTGCCGAGCTCGAAGTCTTCGTAGATGTCGGCGTCCATGAAAAGCTTCGTCAGCTGCTGCTTTACAATCCGGCTCTCAGAGAAAGGGGTGATGGTGCACTCCACCGCCTTCAGCGGGGCCCCAGATCGAACGCGAGCGCTTGGGGAAGAGGAAGGGCCTTGACCCTTCTGCAGCCAGAAGAGAAAATTCTGTGGGGCGTTGTCACGTGCGGGGGGAGATGGCGAGCCGCCCAACGACTTGTTAGCTCTCTCGTGCATCAGCGTCTCCAGGCGGATCATCTCTTCTCCGTTGTGCTGCGCCTTTTGAGCGTCGATGCCCCAGAGTACGTCGGGATGCGCGCCGGCGAGCTTCAGCTTGCGAAACATCTGTGAAAGGGACTTGGCCTTCCAGCACGCACGGGTTGCAAGCATGCTTCTCTCTTGGTGTCGGTGTCTTTTCAGTGCCGGAGTGGTTATGCTGCATCGTGGGTTTAAAGCACACCGCGTAGGGGAGAGGAAAGAGGGAAAACAAGAGAAGCGCCAATGTAGGTTCATGAGGATGTGACAGAGGCGCTACAACGGATATCCAAGTTGGAATACCAAGTGGCAGTTTAACGTATAGGAGCCTTAAATGATGGGGGAACCAGTATGCATACACGCATCGACTACACCACGGACAAGCGCGCAGGAGCTGTATGCTCAACTCTGCATGATACACGCAGAGAGGGGGAGGGCGAGCACGCTTCGCCTTGCGGAGTCTACTATGGTATCCAATGGGGCACTGTTGTGGAGCACCACTATACAAACATATATATATATATAAATATTATCAGACAGCCTCGTTGGCGTATAGCGACGAAAGCGCACAGAGAGCGAGGAACCAGTGTTTAAGAGAGATGTAGGGGGGGGGGCAACGCTGCCTCACCCTCGGTGCACACACTATAACACATGTGTGTGACCCTCCGCAGATTATGCTGCACGCACTGTGAAGATGGCGCAAAGGGAAGGGGTGTGCGTGTGTGTGTGTGGGGGGGGGAGATCAGAAGTCCACGCACGCCATGGCACAGAGGTCTTGTTAGCTATGCACCAAAGCTGTGTGTACTGCTTCCTTCACGCGGTCATCTCCCAGTTGCGCATTTCCCCTCAGAGCCACACAAACACAGACGCGATGACACACAGAACAATCTATATTCAATGTGATGGTGACAGTCTGCGTCGCAACGTGCCACCACCGGTGCCGTAGCTATTACTCCCGCCATCTCGATGCACCACCTCGCCATCCGCGGCGGCATTCTTCACAGGACTGCTGCTGCGATGTCGCTTCCGCGAAGTGCGGCTGCCGTCAGGTGGAGAAATGGGGTCAGGGGTGTCGCTAAGCTGCGAGCGACGACTCGCTCGAGCAGAGGACACACCCGCCGCACTCGTGGAGGACGATGTGCCATCCTCCTTGTAGCTTTCATCTTGCGTAACGTCTTGATTTTTCGAACTGATTGCAGCAGTCGCTGGCAAGTTGCCCGCGTATTCTGCCATGTTGGCCTTGCCGTTCTGGATGCTGCTGCGACGTTGTGGATGATACTTCGTCGGAAGCGCCGCTGCAACGCGTTGCACGTCTGCGGTAAAGCTCAGGTTGGCCATTACCCGGCCCATGTCCGCTTCCTTCGCTGTCCACCGCTCCTTCTTGGTGACGGGGTCGTATCGAGGGAAAACATCCACGAAGCCAAAAGACCCGTAGAGG
The DNA here is from genome assembly GCA_001299535.1 of Leptomonas seymouri. Lineage (NCBI taxonomy): Eukaryota > Euglenozoa > Kinetoplastea > Trypanosomatida > Trypanosomatidae > Leptomonas > Leptomonas seymouri. Next base: position 8,914 of record LJSK01000432.1, read on the forward strand.
TGCCGCGACGCCACAGGAGAGGCGAACTCGATACGGGTGTCGCCGTCCACGAGATGCTTCTCAATCGCCATGTTCAGGAAGGCACGAGTGCGTCCACGCAGCGCCCACTTCAGCAGTTCCATCGCCATGAGTAACTGCGCTAGCCCTTTACGCTGATACCTCGTGTGGGTGGCGCTGAGGGTGATGTGCACAAAGTCGGAGACGTCGGTGACCGCCATGCAGCGCGCCATGAAGTCCGTCACGTCTGCCGGGTTGAGAAAGCCGCGATGCAGTGCGCTCTTCATCTGAGTGATGGTGCTCTTCATGTTGCCGTATAGGTCCCGTCCGTTGGAGAGCACAAATGAGCAGATGATGCCATCATCTTTGGACTGCAGGGCAGTGCCTTGCACGTACGGGTGACGGTGCTGCTGCACTTCCTTCAGGCAGTAGGCGGGGTAATCGGCGGAGAAGGTGGCTTCGCGTATCGCTTCAGTGCAGCACGCCAAGGATTCCCCTATCTGTGCGTCCGTGAGCTGGTACGCCGGCAGGTGTAAGGTCCTGTAGCCCAGCTCATCGGCTGTGCGCTCCAGTGTACGCAGCAGGTCTTCGAAGCGTTGGGCGAGGGCTTCACATGGACGCTCATCTGGCACATCGCGCAATTTCAGCGGCAGTTGTCGCGTTGCGGGAGGTTGGCGACTTGCAAGGGGAAAGGCGGAGGAGGCGGGGGAGGCGGTGGCCACGCCGGCGATGATTGGCGACGCTGTGGACTTCCGCAGGCTATCAACGAGGCCACTGTTGCCGTTGGCCGTACCTGCGCTACCCGTGAAAGTGCTAGAGAGCAGAGGCGGACCTGGACTGACTGGGCTGTGCACAGCAGGAATCGTTTCACCCAGCACGGTTGTGACGGTGACTAGCGGTTGCTGATGCTGGGGCTTCTGTAACGGCTTCGCTGGGAAGGCGTCGGCGTAGCCTGTCGCCACGTGGGTTCCCCTGCCCTGTGCTTTGCCTGCACCTCCGGGGGGGATAGCGAAAGCGCCAGAGGGAAGGGGCGCAACCGTCCCCACTGCCTGCCTTTGCCGCACACAGAACGGACAAGCATAGTTGCGCTGACGTTGATACAGGCGCAGGTCCTCTACCTCCACACCGACACAGGCGGGGTGGCACCAGTTGCGGCAATGCGAACACTCTAGCAGCGTCTCGCTTGGGGAGACGAGAAAGGCGTTGCAGACACACCGCAGTAGTCCTCCGATGATGACGCTCTGCGAGGGCGATGATGGGCCACCAGGAACAGCCGCAGTTGGAGCGGCGGGGGCGCTAACGGAAGCAGAAGAAATGAGCGTGGTGGCGGGAGAGTTCATCACTGGCCCAAGCGTCATCCACTGCGAGACCTTTGCAGACAGAGAGCGGTGCTGCTCTATCAACGAAGGCGAGGGCGTGGCGTCTGCTGCTACAGCACCGATCTGCTTGCGCCGTTCACCTGCAGTATCGGAGGATCTTTGGCGTGGGCTACCCGTGGGATCGTCCAACACGAGCGACGAGGCGTCACGCAGGAGAGATCGTGTAATCATGCGACCCTGCGGAACCACCACCACGACGGGGGGCGACGGCATGAGCGACTGCGGCTGTTGCTGCACATCAGAAGAGGCAGTGGCGGAAACTACCACAACAGCGTTGGATGGATTCGGTTCTTCCGAGGCAGAACGCTCCAGCGACGCTGTTCGACTACGGCCACTGCGTGTACCGCGTCCGCCACGACCTCGTCCGCGGCCTCCTCGTACGTTACCGCCTCGTCCACGTCCACGCTTGGAGGAGGAGGAGGAGGAGGAGGAGGGCGGGACTGTGGCAACCGCGTCTCCTTCCTCCGAGGGGCTGCTTTGTGAACTAAGGGGGATGACCTCGACGTCGTTGGCGCCGCTCTCCGTGACGGCGGAAGCGAGACCGCGTCCCCATCCACGACCTCGTCCGCGGCCTCTGCCACGACCACGAGGCATATGACGAAGCGGGACAGAGGTGAATATGAGTACAGCAGGCTGTGGTGCACACAACACAGTTAATTAGAGCAAGGGAACAACACAGCAATAATTTACGATTGCGTTACGAAATTGATCGGCATAACACGGATAAAGTAATAAATAAGAAGGGAATGTAAAGATAAAAACACAAACAAGAAAGGTGCTCGGCACCGGTGCCCGCGGTGCTCGTGTGGACACCACGTTGCGTTGGACCGCGACCAAAACACAATGCGTATGCGGCAGCCGACCTCTTCCTCCTTCGCACTACAACGAGCGGCTGCGGTGGATGCAAACACACGAAGTAGCGCACTTGTTACAAGCGAGGGAAGGAGAAGGCTTGTTATTAAATGTGTGAATAGGACGGGGAGAGAGAGGGAAGGGGTAGAGTGCGGTGTGAGAGACGGCACAGAGACAATATGGAGCGTCCCTACAGGCGCCAAGATATAGATAGATTTCTCATGAGACGAAGCGGCTGCAGCGGAGGAAACGATCTCGATAAAAGTTCAGCTAAAGGACAGCAGTAGTCATGCCTTTGAGTTCTTTTCAAGAAGAGAAAAGAATAGTTGCCTGCAACGCTGGAGATTCTGTCACGACAAGAGAGAGAGAGAGAGAGACCTTTCAAAAGCTGGAAGCGCGGCGGCCTTCTCACGAGTTGCTCTCTCAACTTTATATTCTTCGTGGACAGTATTTATTATAGGAGGGAAGAGCTCGAGTGAGGCACGGTGAGGGAAACGGGAAAGACGAAAGAAAAAGAAAGGGAAAACAACCACTAACAACTAACAAAGATTCGGCGCACCAAGAGCTGCAAAAGGTGCCCAAGAGGTGCTGGCAGAGTATACCGTAATTAGAAGTTATAGCGAGGTCCTGCACTGAAATCACGTCAAATAGGATCAGCCACCTCCCCTTCGCATCTGCTATGTAATCGCTCTTGCTGTCGTAGGTCCTACCGCACATGCTGATGCTGGCGTGTCCCTTCCACAACAACAACGACAACAGAATAGAAGAGCCTACAAAGAAGAACCGCGAATCTTTGCCTTTCCCTTCATCCTCCCCCCATCGCCTGCACACGCATATGCCCATTCTTTTTGAGTCAGCTGATTCCATCCAGTCTTCTTCTTTTCTTCCTTTTCCCCCCTTTTTTATTTCCTTCTTTGGGTGCCAAACCGTCCGGTGAGACACGGTCGCCGATGTTTGTCTTTACAAGCGCGCGCGGTGACGGACGTGCGAGGAGGGTGCCTGCGCATGGCTGGATGAGCTCGTTGGCGAACTCTTTCATTAGCGAGAGAGAAAAAAAACAAAACAAAACAAAAATGAAAGCGAAACAAGGGGAGAGGGGGGACAGCCAAGGCGAAGGGCGCCTGCTGCCTCCCTGGTGAGTCCACCCACGCACCCTTCCTCACTCACACACAGGGTGAGGAAGGGTGCCTTCATTCAAAACGCCCTTCGCTGGAGCTCCTCCATTTCAGCGACTGGGCGTCAGAGAGGAAACCTTCCTGGTACATGAAACGAAGGGTGCCTGGGGGTGGGTGGGGGAGAGAGAGGCATGAGTGCCACCTTCCTGTTTTACAGCTTCACGCTGCTGCTCCCCTCTCACTACAAAGGCCGCCCACGACCAGCTGAAAAAGCAGGCTTGCCGTCCTCCGGACCCAGGGGGCGGAGAATGCCAAGCGTGTTTGTCTGACTGCGGATGTCCTTCCAATGGCTGATTCCCTTGAAGTCCATCGGCCGCAGCGGAGCGGGGGTGGCGGGAACCCACGCAGGTGTTGCCGTCTGTGGGCGTAGCGCCGGCGACGGCTTCTCGCTCGACGTACCGTTGGTGCCCAGCACACGCCACACAGTGGCGCGCTGATCGTTGATGTCGAAGTGAAGACCGTAGGACTGGCACAGTTGCTTCAGCATCTTCAACTCCTCCTTCGACACCTCGGCGCGGCCGAGGTGGAAGCCTTCGTACTCGGTGCTCACCCGCAGGTCGCGCACCAGTTCCTGCAGCGAACGCTTGTTCTCACTCGCCACCTCGCTGGAGGCCGACGCGGCGCTGCTCTTCTTCTTGAACTCCACCTTTAGAGGTCGGGAGCCCAGCACGAACTGCTCCAGCCGCAGTTTGCACTCCTCCGAGACCTCGCAGTTGACGTACTTGACGAAGACAACCCCCTTGAAAACCCCACGTTCGCTGCGCAGCAGGCGCACGTAAGACGGGGTGTGCGGCAGCTTCTGAATCTCCGCCAGGACTGTTTCCGTCTTGGCCTGGTTAGGAAGCCCTTTGAGAACCAACGTGGCGTTCAGCACACTGCGGCTGCGCGAGGCCATTGAGACGGCGGCTGTGGGCCAGCGGCGCTGCACAAAGGCCACCGTCTTCTCCGCCTCCGCCTTCTCGGCGAAGAGCAACGATACCTGGAAGTCCCCGCCTTGGTGGGTCCCACCCGTTGCAGCGGCGGTGGGTGGAGAGGGAGGGGACGACGCCCGTTCCGGCGTCGCAGCAGCTGTCCCGCACGCAGCCCCACCGTTGATACGCGGCGCCGCCGACTCAGGGAGGTCCGCCGGGGGGAGACTCATGGGCGGCAGTCCGTGCTCGCTGCCCATCGGGTTTACGGCCGGAGTGCGGAACGGGGAGAGCGTCACCGCTGCCTTCCCTGCTGCTGCCGGTGTTGAACCTGCGCTGACGTTCGACGTGCCGCCCTCCACACCCGCGGCAGCGTTGGCGGCTGGCTTGCGTGGAAAGATCACCTTGGGCTGCCCCACCTCAATCATCTTGAGGGGTGTAGCCTGGGCCTGCAGTTCAAACTCCAGTGTCTGCACCGCCACCCCAGCGGGGAGGAGGATGTGGACGAAGAAGTCGTCGACGTCGTCGGGGCGCGCTCCTGCCGCTGCCGCCGCCCTTCGCTTCTTCTTCCCACCCGTCGCCGGGGCGGGGAGGGCGGTGGCGTCCGCCTTGGCCTTCGCCGCCTCCTTCGTGTCCTCGGCGGCCGGCAGAACCGGTGTGGGGGACATTGCACCAGCAGCCGTGCTTGACGCCGTGAAAACGCCTGGCATGGCGGGAGTGCCGTTTTTGTTGCCACGAAGCGCGTCGAGGGTGCTGAGATGCGGGAGGGGCGAGACGACCTGGTGTGCCCCGGCGTTGAGGGCGGGCGAGTCGCGCCACGACGCAATCGCAAACATCTCCTTGCTCTTCGGCAGAGGGATGTACTCGGGATTGATGGGCATTGCTGCGCTCCGCTACGTTTATCCACCACAGAGAAACAGGCAACAACGGGGAACACCGCACGCGTACGGTGTGTGCTTATATAAAGTGCAGGCTGCCAGTAAAGGGAAGAAAAAGCTGTGCTGTACTGAACAGACCGGCTTTGAGGTGAGCGGATGAGTGTAAAGTGAGGTGGGTGGGGGGCGGAGAGCAAAGCAAACCACAGCAAACGGCTGGTAGTGGGTCGGGGATCGTGGGGGTACGCTGCGCGGAGATGTAGTCTGCTACCACAAAATCGACTGCTTCCCTCTCGTATAGCTCCGCTGTTTCTCCAGAAGCTTCAGGTACGGCGATGATCGGGAGAGGGGGGGCGGCGGGCAGGTGGTGGTGGTGGGGAGAGGG
>LJSK01000434.1:4312-14380 GCA_001299535.1 Leptomonas seymouri
CCCCCCCCCCCGATAGATGATCACACTCGACACCTACGCCCATCATGTTTACCAGTACGCGTCAGCCTCCACCACGGAGCATTTGCGTCGCACTGTGTGGGAGCCCTTAGGGCTTGCTGCCAAATCGGTGTCGATGGCCGCGTCTCCCCCTCCTTCGTCGCACGCATCGCTCTATGCTGTCCCTCCCATCACCACGAACATCCGCTGTATTGGGGCTAACATTGAGGAAAAGCTTCAGCATCTCGTCAGGACAGCCACCGACGCTGCCGAAGCCTCCATGCAATGTGCTGCGGAAGGGCTGTCGCCGCCCCCTGGCACGGCAGCGTCTGCACGGTACACCCCACCCTCTGTCTTCAGCGCACTCGGCTTGCCGTTCTGCGGATGCGTGTACCCGCGCATAAACCTACTCGCGCCGTGGCCGCCCTCATTTTCGCTGTCCACGCTGTCGGCAACGAGGGCAGATCCCTCGCAGGCCCCTCTGGTGGTTGTGGTGGATGCCAGGGCTGCGGAGGCGGTGCTGCGGGGCAGCGATCTCTACGCCCCGGGCGTCGTGACGGCCTCCCGCGCATTCTTAGTGGGAGAGGAGGCGCTGGTCGCGTTCTACGTGGAGCGTGTGCTGGTGGACGCGGACGACAGCAGCAACGGCGGCACCTGCACGGAGAGCCCCAAACGGAGGCAGAAGGTATCCAAAGGAGAGGACGGTGCGGCGGCCGCACACAGGATTGTTTCCACGTCAGCCAACAAAGCCCATGAGCGTGCAGTGGATGCCAATGCCGCGTGTTGGCGTATCGTGAGTTCCCTTTCGGCTGGTATCACCCTCGCCCCCGAGCTGTACACCCCGCTACTCCGCCCTGACGAAACCACCGCCGCGTCGCTGGCGCAGCGCCCCCGGTTTTTGGTGTGCGTGGGCAGGGGGACTCTCGTTCAGGGGTGGAAAGATGTCCTGGGCCGGCGCTCGCGTGGCGTGGCGCTGCGCACCGACTGGACACCGCAGCTGCAGCCCTCCCGCGCGACTCTGAGGAGCCTCCTAAACATCACCGGTCCTACGAGCACTCCGGTGAGTCCTCCTCCGCTTGAGGCCGTAGAGAACGGCGGCAAACAGGGCGAGCCTGACGACGTCTTCTTCCTTCAAAACTACTCCAGCATGGTCCCCGTGTCGCTACTGGTCGACCACCTCTCAGAGGAGGCCTTTCAACGCTCGTGTACGGTGCTGGACGCTTGTGCGGGCCCTGGAGGGAAGACGAGCCTGTTGCTTTCGCTCTTGCAAGCCCGTGCAGAGAAGGAAGGGCTGGCAGAGCAGCTGCGCGATCACTCTGCCCGAGTGCCATTTCGTGTAGTGTGCTGTGAACGTAGTCGACCTCGACAGGAACAGCTGATGCAGCTATTGCGACAGCACTTCTCTAGCTCAGCCCAAGGAATTGCCAGCCATGGGTATGCAGATGAAAGCGACTTGAGTCGGGTGCTGGAGCCACACTGCAGTGACACGAATAAGTACCTCAAGGAATTACTGGCAGCCAACGCAGCCGGGCCAGCAGCAGCAGCAGCGCCGCCACCGCCGTTCAATCACACAAACACCTTCGATGCCATCCTGCTAGACCCTCCTTGCACAGGGCTGGGGCTGCGGCCGAAGCTGCTACCGCACATCCACTCCATCGCGTCCATCCAGCAATCGGCCGACTACCAGCGGAAACTGTTCGATTCATGTGTACGCCATCTGCGCTGCACGCCCACATCACCGGGGGTGCTCGTCTACAGTACCTGCACCACCACGCTGGAGGAGAACGAAGCAAATGTGTTGCACTTCCTCCGCGCCTATCCGTCACTGCGGCTTGCGCGCGCCTCCACGCCGGCCCATCACGTACTGGGTGGTCTGTCTGTCACCACCTACCCACGCCCTTCAACGGAGGCGGCAGCACACAACAATGACGCCCATGATCGACCTTCGCTGCCCACGCTTCTTCTTTCGCAGGAGATCCTCTCGCTGCAGAGAGAAAAAGAAATATCAGCAGCAGCTCTGTCTGCTTCTCCTGTGCCACCATCCAGCGATGCACCGCTGCTCGCTCTCCGCTTCATGCCCCGTGCCCTACAGGAGTACGACAGACCCTCAGAAGACAGCGTGGGCTTCTTCGTCGCTGTCTTTCTCTGCTACGGGCACGACGACTAGCAGCACGGCGCCTTTAATACATTTTCTAAAGGAGTTTCTCACACCAATCTCGCTTACTTCATAGCTCAAGCGCTACAGCTGTTCCCTGGGCGCCGACACAATGCACATCTGTACGACTGTATGCACGTGTACTCGGTAACTGAAAGAGAATGGCCTCACGCCGCTCCCTCCGCAGTGCACGTGCAACGAGGGAACATGCAGATGCGGGGCGTCATAGGCGCACACGCCAACAGAGTAGATGGGAGGATGTGCAGCCCCCGCGCTTTCCCCTTACGAGTCCCACCGATGCTTCTCACCCACCCCGCTCACCACACACACACACACACACGCATATATATATATACATACAAGGTGCATAAACAAACGAAATCGCACACACGGTGCGCTTGATTGAGGCGCACATCCACCTTTTTCAAGTACCTCCTGCCGACGAGCCACGTTTCGGCTAATCCCGATCTACAGCGTTGTGCCTCCCACCCCACCGCCATCGCACGATGGACTCCTCATCCGCAGCTGTGGAGGAGCTCCCCCTCCTCATCCAGGACTACAGCTGTGCAAACAGCTTCGAGGAACACGTACGAATGATTGAGAAGTACCTCGCCTCTCTCTTTGACTGCGAGCCTCTCCTGCAATCATTTCTTGTTGGCCAGACAAACGCCCTCAAGCCGACCAGATCGTCACCTTCACTCATGCTATCGAGAGACCAGGGCAAGCCATGCTCCATCGCGCCTGCCAGCGGTGGCGGCGGCAGTGATCTGGGTGTGGTGGACGATGGCACGTCCTCCTCCTCCCTTTCTCTTGTTTCCCTCCTCGACGATAACGCACATAGCGGCGAGACAGCCCTCTCCAATGTCTTCAGCCAGACCATGACGCTCTACGCTCCGCCCTCCGCCCCGAACTCGGGCGAGTCAGCACCACTTGACCTCGAGCTTTCCATTGCTGTCGAAGTGCACGTGCGAGACGCGGGCCACCCCATCACACAGCAGTACTGCCTCCCTCTCTTCTTTCTTATCCGCAAAGTGGCGGCGAGCGCCTCCTACCGTGAAAGCGAAACGAACTACCTCTTGTCGCTGCTCTCCACCGCGGTGCAGCAAGTGCTGCGTCAGCAAAGAAATCGTGCGGTGTTGCGCATTGGGGCGATGACGATGCCTCCGCCTCATCCGACTCGATGGGCCAGATCCGCAGCAGAAACCCTCTCCTCACCTTTCTCCTTCCCAGACGGCTGTGCGCCGTGCTTTTCCCCTGCTGGGGACTCCTACAAGCAGAGCTTTGTGGGTGTCGCCCCACCTACGCCCACGGTTGGCGGCTCGCTGCCACCGTCGTTGTCGTCGTCGTTTCCGGAGATGAGCACGGCGGAGTGGAACTTGCTCCATCAGCGCACCTTCACAACGCGTTTTCTCTCCGACGCCTTTGCGCACCCACCCGAGCGCTGCCGATCTCTCTCAGACTTCATCGATGTGTTTCAGCTTCATGTAGGACAGCACAGTCGCATCCGCAGCGACGACTTTGAGGGGATTTGTGTGTCCATGTGGGAGGAGTACGCACTGCCGATCCCCTGGAAGTTTAACCCACGCGGCCCACCGCCTCACGAAGATGCGGTGGCATCAGCTGCTCAAAATTTTAAGTCAAACAGCGCGACGGGCGCTGTCAGGCACGAAGTGAGCCCCAGTGCCGCAGCCTCTGCCGTCACCTGGCAGGAGGTGCTGGAGCGTGAGAACACCTACACTCGGCTGCTGTGCGGTGCCTTTACCCACCCCTTCGGCACCCGGGCCCCGCCGCTGAAGCACGTTCTCTTCCACTTCCAGTGGAATCAGCTGCACGATGTAGAGGCGCATGCGTCGAGCGGACGAAGCAGCCACCTGAGCCCCTTTCACTTTGCCACGATGTCTTCTCCCTCAGCTCCCCTCAGCAACGCAGTTCAGGCGGCGCAGCGGAAGCGCTGCATCACGGCACGGGCTATCGTGCGCGACGAACACATGGAAGGTAGTGAGAGTCAGCACCTTCGCGAGTTGGTGGAGAACTACCTGGACCTACTGGCCAGTCGTGCAGCACACTCGCCTGCGCCATCCGCGTCTAGTCGCCCGCTTAAGGGAAAGCAGGTGGAAGACAGTGACACGGGTGGTGTGCGCGGTGACAGAGACCCCGAAAGGTCACTGCAGAGCCCCCTGACACGTTCTGGGCGACAAAGGGAGAGCGGTGACAACGGAAGCGAGTCGGAAGACACAGAGTGCGATGGCGCCGTACGTCCTCAGTTACACGAGCTGGCCGCCCACATTACAGAGTGGAATGGGGCGAATGTGCGGCTGCAGGCGTCGCTGCTTCGTCGCTTCGCCACTCCCTCTCCAGAAGACAGAAATGAGAAGGATTCGCCAGAAAACGATGGGCACGACGACGGACGTGAAGGACAGACCCGCGCTGGTGTGATGGCGGCCGCCGCCAGGCGCAGTGGCACAGAAGTTACACGTCGTCTGCGCAGCCTGTGGGGTGAGTGGGAGACCCACCGACAGCTGTTCCCGATCAAGAGCAGCAGTGCGGAGGGCAACCGCGACAGCAGGGGTCCTGCGAGGGAAGAAGGCCCGTCGGGAGAGCAGAAGCGGCTCTACCTGGGCAGCGGCCGCCGCACCACCGCTTCAACCAGCGAAAGGGATTTGCGTGCGGACTACTTTCCAGAGTCGTTTGTTTCCCGCTTTGCCTACACCTGCGCAACTCAGGTGTCCCACGCGGAGGACGTGCTGGTGCTGTGGCGGCTGTGCTTGGACCGTCTGAGGGCCCTGCTTCTCGGGCCTTCGAGAAATAGTAGTACTACTACCCCCACTAGCGAGGTCGATCAGAGAAAAAGCTGGCAGCGCTTGCTGGACTGCCTCGCCCTGCCACGCACCGACCCTCCGGTGGATCTCAGTCAGCCCCTCCTCTGCCAAAAGCTTCAGTTGCTGCGCTTTGCCCTCTACTCGCTGCTTCATCCCTCTGAGAACACCTACGCCTCTTTCAATGTCGATACCGATGCTGTGTGTGAAACACCAAACGAAGCGGCGAGAGAAGAGCCCTCTACGCCAGCGGTGCTCCATCTTATCACCAACGGCGAAGTCCTCGTCGCACCGGCGCCGCTGCCTACCCCGCCCACCACCGCTGACCTCGTGTTGCAGCATGCGATGGAGCTCAACACCCTCGGCGCCGTGGCGGTGGAAGGCGCCACGACGGCGTGGCTGCAGCGCAACGCCCTCTACAACGACATGTGTCTTTTCCTCTACGTGAATAAAGCGCAGGAGGGACGTGTGGTGCGCTTTGCGGACTTCGTGCACTGGCACAGCCCGCGTGACTTCGTCTCTCCCGCGGTGTCCGACTCAGCAGACTCGGCAACGCACAGTGACGACCATTACTTGTCCGATCGCATGAAGGGCCAACCGGGTGATGGGCGGAGATCGTCACACGTGTGGTGGTCGTTGTGGAGTCGCGCTGTCCCGCGCTCCCGTGAAGAAATCCTCCATACCCTCTTTCAGTTCCACGAGGAAGCGACGCGCGTGTTAGACTGGCTGGCCTCCCTGCCAGAGGCAACGTTACTGCTGGAGGTCTGCAACGCCTGCGTGGCCAACGCGCTGCACCAGTCACTGTGCCACCGTTTTCTTCTTGGCGACATAAACGTGAGGGACAGCGGTGCTTGTGGGGGTCACGCATGGGCTGGCGGCGCATCGAGCAGCAGCAGCAGCAGCGTCCCTGCCTCCCCGCGCCTTCGGCCCCTCCATCACTACGTGCAGATCAAATGCACAAGCCTTACCAAAGACCTTGAGGCGGCCTCTGCCATCCTTTCCAGTCGTGCCGGCTTGGCAGCTGGTGGCGCCAACAGCAATGGCCCCCCTCCTCAAGGCCCGTCCGTCATGGAGGTGATGGAGCTGGAGATGCTTCGCACCTTTATGGCAAACGCTCTCCGCGAGGTGGGCGACATCGAAGCGAGCCTTTGTACTGCAGTGGCAGTGCATTACTTGCTGGGCTTCACCACCGATGCAGAGGTGGCGGCCACTGTACGTGCGTTGTGCGCCCCTCTTGCATCAACCCAGACTCTGCAGATGCGCACCGTGACAGTGAGTAATGCGGCGTGGGCAGCGTGTTTCGCGAGGCAATTTCTGCAACCGGAGAGTCGTGTGGTGCGGGAACGCGTGGTGCGGCTGACCTGCATGGCCGAACGCCCACTGAATACGTGTGGCTGCTTCCAGCAGCTTGTGGTTCATCAGGATGCGACGCACACCATGCGTATGGCTTTGGTGCTGACAAAGGAAGTCTTGTAAAAAGGTCGAGGTGCAACGTTTTGTTTTCGTTTTCGTTTTTGAAGCTATCGCTGCTGCTTTTCTCATGCACCTGTGCTACTTGTATGCCCACCGCAGATACACACGATAAGCCTTCGCTTAAATATGCATGGCAGCTCCCTTCCACGTCTCAAGCGGCGGTTGCGTTACCGAAAGGAGAGAGCGCGCGATGGAGCTCAACTGCACCCCCACACTACCGCAGCCATCAGCGCGACATACGCCATCCCTCTACGAGAGCAGTAGGTACAGCAAAGCCTATGCAGCACCGCACCTCTGCCCCTCGCAGATGTACGCCCCCTTGTTGTTATCCTCTCTCATCGTGTCTCCTCATTCCCCCGCGCCGAAGCGGCGTCAGTCTTTCCTCTCTCTTTAAGCGAGTTGCCCTCCCGCGTCTCTTCGTTTGATTTTGTTTTCGGCATTCCTTAAGCGTACTTTCCTTCGGCGCGCTGTCATTCGTATCCGCTTCCGTGTGCCTCTGTGGGTGCCCCTCTCCCTCCTTCATACGCCAGCCGTACGCCCTCGCTGAGGAAGGTCTTCGTGACATCCGCGCACCTCGCAAACCACCTCCACTGGGCGGCAGAAGGGAGGACTCAGCTGACGCCGACCAGCAGGCCCAAAGCGATCCTACTCCCCAACGCAAACGCAGAACACCCTCAACTTAGCATTTCAAGACTGAAGATGGGCAGCGGACTTTGTGGCTGCTGCGTCGCGGAGCCGGAGTACAAGAACGGTAAGCCGCTCGTCTCCGGCAAGGTCACCCCCTGCTTCAATGACGGGCGCCTCTTCAAGGTGGTGAAGGGAAACAAGTGGTACTTCTACAACGACACGCAGGACTACGAGATGACGGTGACGGCCGCCTTCGGCGCAGGGTCTGACATCAGCGCTCTGACCGATGACACGGAGATGAATCGGCAGGACGAGTCGGGGGCGTGCACGGCAATCTTAACGGTGATGCCTCTGCAAACAAGAGGCATGGTGACGGTGAAGATAGCCAATGGCTTCAAAGTGAACTTCTCCGGCGTGCCCTTCACCGAGCAGAAACGTCAACAGCTTCGTCAGCGGGCGATTGTGAAGGTGAACACCGACCTCGCCGAGATGCGCAAGCTCAAGGCGAACAACTCCAAGATTACCAACGAGAATCGCCTTGTCAAGGCTGCCCGCATGAAGAGCAAGATGTACGTGGATACCACGTTTCCCCCCATTATGCAGTCGCTCTTTCGACCTGGCGTGGATTCCGATCCGGAGGCATGTTTGAGGAAGCCCGATACCGTCGCGTGGCGGCGTCCACAGGACTACCTGCCGAAGGAGTGGCACAGCTCTATTTGCCTCTGGGATACGATTTCGCCGAAGGACATCGACCAGGGGCAGCTGGGCGACTGCTATTACCTGTGCGCCGCTGCGGCCCTGGCCGAGCGCACCGCCTCTATCGAAGGCATCTTCAAGAACCACCACTGGTGCTACGTGCGCAACCAGGAGCAGAAGTACGGGGCGTGGCGCATCAACCTGAACATCAACGGGTGGTGGCGCACGATCATCATTGATTCCTTCCTGCCAAGTGTGCAGCTGCTCCCCTGCTTCGCACGCAACCGCCACCATCCGAATGAACTGTGGGTATCCTTCCTGGAGAAGGCGTACGCCAAGGCCTTTGGCTCATATCAGGCGATCGTGGCGGGCTTCCCCTGGCAAGCACTGGAGGACTTGACCGGCTTCCCAGCCTACAACTTCGAGGACCGCTGGAAGAAGGCGCAGGTGGACTCCAATGCGCGTGAGAAGCTTTTCGAGTCACTGCACAGGTGGAATGAGAAGAAGTACGTGCTATCCATCGCCACCCCAGTCGAAGGGAAGCTAACCATGGCGGGCAAGCGTCTCTCTGCCCAAGAGGCGGAGGCCCTCTTCGATAAGGCGGGTCTCGGTACCGGGCACGCCTACTCCGTCCTCGACGTGAAGCATTTCCCGCTGCATCAACTCTGCATGCTGAAGATCCGCAATCCGTGGGGCTCCAACGTGGAGTGGACGGGTGACTGGAGCGACAACAGCCCGCTCTGGAAGCACTACCCCATCATCAAGCTCGCCTGTCGCCCTGAGAAGAGGGCCGACGGCACCTTCTGGATGGAGTGGAAGGACGTCGTGAAGTTCTTTGACAGCGGTTCCGTGTGCTTCCGTCACGGGAACTTCTTCAAAGCGTGGAACGACTACCGCATCTTCGGCGCCTTCGACGGCCTCTGGTGCGACACGGCCCTCGAGATTCTCGTAAAGAAGAGGGACTTCTCCGCCTACCTCAGCCTGCATCAGAAGGATCGGCGCGGTCTCAGCAGCAAGGATCCGGATTATAAATACGCTGCCATCATGCTGAGCGTGTCGGAAGGAGACCTGAACGGTGGCCAGCAGAAGGTCGTAGCGAACTCGTGCGAAACGATAGAGGATCCCACCGCCGAGTACGTCTTCCAGCAGTCTCGCTCCGCCTCGCTTAAATTCAACTTTACCAAGGACCACAAGTACCTCGTGATCCCGCGCCGCATGAAGAGCAACACGGGCAACAACAACCCAAGGAAGAAATACATCATCGCCATCCGCGCCGACACGTCCCTGTCCTCGAACGATGTGGAGGTGAACATCGTGCGCATCTCAAAGGAAAACGCTGTGTTCCGCAACATCGCCTCGTTTGATCTCGGAACGCTGACGAGCATTGAGACTCTGTACCAGGCCAAGGACGGCAACGAGGTGTTTCGCACATACAGGGGAGAGAGCCTGCGCAAAGGCAAGAAGCAGCACAACGCAGAGTTTGAGATGATCATGTAGAGAATAGTATATACATGATGATGTGCGCGCCTCATGACAATTTGGCAGTGGTCTCTGCAGCTCGTTCAGCGCAGCTGGCTGCCGCTGCCCCTCTGGTGGGACCTACGGTGAACGGCTCGAAAAGCGAATGGCAACTGATGCACTTCGACAGATCGGCAAGGCCACCCCGCCTCTAATGATCGTTCGGTCTTGTGGCCCCCGTCGTTCCCCGCGCGCTCCGCATTTCGACGCTTCTTCTCCCACCCCTGGTGCTCCGCTCTGTGTGTGCGTCATCCGCGCCTGCGGCTGTGTGTGAGGACGCGCAGGCTGCGCCGATTTCGCTAAAGATAATGCCATCATTTATTTTTGTCTCTTCGTAGAATATGCATCCTTCCTTATACGTGTGTGCGTGGTGGCGACTGATGTGGGGGGGGGGGGAAGGGTACCAGCACAACAAGTTGAAGGGCGCTGCCGCTTTTCATTGCGCCGTGTTTCCCGCAGTGCGAGTAACACGTACCCCTGTTTTGTTGGCTTTCCCCCCCTTTCCCCTCACATAAACCATGGTCGCCCGCTGCGCTTGTTTGACCCTCCTACCGTCTAACAAAAGACTTGCACATGTGTCCACCTGCTTGGCCGGCGCCCGCCCGTATGTATCTGTGTGCGCGCGCGTGTGTGTGTGTGCGGGGGCCCCCCCGGGCCGCCCACCCCCCCTCCCCCAGCGGGCATCCGGCCGCCGGGGCTCCGCACCGGGCCGACGACCCAAACCATCTGCGCACGCGAGCTGCCCCAAGCAAATCCGCCCCCGCCCACCCCCCGAGGCGCTGCCCC
>LJSK01000435.1:0-14317 GCA_001299535.1 Leptomonas seymouri
GCCCCCCCCCCCCCACGCGTAGCTCACAAGTACTCACCGCAAACTAGCGTGCAAAAGACTTCCAAACGGGATACTTCATAAAAAAAAAAATAGATGGGGAAACGGGGAAAATGATCTTTGCTATGCAGGATTACTGAATATGGAAGCACAAAGGTAGAAAAAAAATGTGCATAGAACCAAATATACACGTACGCACACGTATATACGTGTGCGCACTTTGGCTACACATTCCTCCCTACCCCTTGCCCCCTCCTCCCCTCACTTGACCCTTGAAACCCCTGCCAATAGTCAAAGCCTCGAGACAGTGCAGCTGCAGCTTCGGCTCAAAGCACGGCATCACCTGCCCACCCTGGGCGTAAGATTATATATATATATATATATATATAGATAGATAGATAGATATAGATAGAGATATTGCACACCTTTCTGTCAATTGCTCCATCAGAGCTGAAGTGGGAAAAACAAGAACACGCAACGAGCACCAATTATTGAGCTACCGATCAGCTGTGCCTCTGGAGCAAAACACATCTCAGCGGCACTGCCAGGGAGAACACCCGAAAGGGGAAAAACTGAAGTGCAGCGGGCAAAAGTAAATACGAAACAGGCTAACAAACTTCTTCGTGTCGGATGCTGTCCTTCAAAGCGAGGAGGCTCAAACGCGGATCTGCGATTCTCACGAAGGCACGCATTCCTTGGCAGCTTCATCGCGGTTCAACTCTGGATAGTTGCCGACAGAAAACTTTGTGCGTGTGTGTGTGTGTGTGCGTGCGTGTCTGTGTGCATTTTTCAAGCGTGACGCACAGAGTCATGCGAGGGGAGCACAAGGCGTCTCAAATACTTACGGAAGCGAAGAAAAGCAAAAAAAAAAAACGAAAGAAAAATGACAGCAGCAGCAGCGGCATTACCGCCCATGCACCAATTCAAAGAGGAGAATAAATTTAGACCATCGGAAAGGGACGGGAAGAGAGAAACTACGCCAAAAGAAAAAAGAAAAGATTGCGTAGTAGTAGTAGTCGTAGTAGTAGTAGCGCAACCGGTGCTTTCGCACCTAGTTCGCTTCCGGTATCTCTCTCCCATCTCTTTCCTTTTTTAAATCAGCAATCACAAGGGGGTTGGCCTTCACTAAGCTAAGCAGCACCCTGTCTGCAGACACGTCTACACAAATCTTCAAAGAAAGATAGGTGGAAGCCGCCTCTCAGAAAACAAAGAGTATTGAAAATCGAGGCGCGCTTCTTGTGCCGTCACACCTTGTCGTCTCCGCCTTCCTGGTGATGGCAAGGAAGCACTCTTTTCTTTATCTTTGTTGCAGCCACCAGTGCGTCTCAGGCCGCCTTTCCCTCTGCACTAACTTGCTTCGATTCATTCTCACGGGTGTCCGTCAACGGACGCTGAAGCACAAAGAAGGCGCAGCGGTACACCAGCTGCTTCATACTCCGCTGGTTGTTGGTGTACGTGGTGTCAATGAACGTTGGGGGACCGTTCAGCACAAAACCGATACGCTGCGCAACCGTCAACACCTCCCCCAGCGACAGCTCAATCGACATGTCATTCGCGCTATCCGCGAAGTGGTAAAGCAGCGGGCCTACGTTCACCCAGTAGCCGCCGGGCACGAGAAGGTTGTAGATGATCTCCAGATATTCAATAATGTTATGCGCCGTGTCAATAAAGAAGCATGTGGCGACCACCGACCACGTCATGTGCTGATGCGGCTTCGCATACACCTCGGTGAAGTCGCCCGCCACCATGGAGAGCTGGCCAAAGCAGAGGCCCTCATCCTGCAGCGCGTCGATTGCTTCGGACGCGCACAAGTCGGGAATTTGTACCTCGGCAAACTGATCAGCGCGGTTCACCAGGTTGCACGTGCTGTCGCTATACGGGTAGATGCGGTGCTGGCACGACTCAAAAACGTGGTTCTGGATGTAGTGCCCGGCGATGAGCATGTGGTAGCTAAACTCATTGGCCTGCGCAAAAAAGCCGCGGAGGGCGAGCTCCACGGAGAGGCGGCACAGGCCCGCACCGGGGATCAAAACCCGAACGTTTTCGCGTGTTTTTCGGTTCGGGAAACAGCGCTCCAGCGTGTCCAGGATAGGCTTGTACACGCAGTCGCGCTCCGCCACACCCTCGGCAGACCAGTCACGAACAAACTGCCGCAGAGTAGAGAAGACCTTGTCCATGTCCAGTGGCGTTGGCGGGGGCACCTCCTCTATGCGCACCGTCGTCCCCTCAGGCCAGTAACTGTCGAAGAGCTCCTCACTGGCCTCACAGATGGCGTCGAAGAAGATGCTGTTTACCTCAATGCACTCCAGATACTTGTCCAATATTTTATCCAGGTCAATGCACAACAGATCGCGGTGCTGATCTTGAAGCTTGCGAAAGTTCGTGCGGCGCATCTCGCGGGCCGCCATGGCCTGACGCTTGTAATGATGGAAGGCGCGCACGGTGCGAAGGAAGCTGATGTGGTCCTCAATCATGTCTGGGTCGATCACGACGCCAGGCTCGGGTGCGTGCGGCTGGTAAAGCGGTATAGGGCTACCGCTGGGAGCGCTGTCCACGGAGTACGGCGGCGGTGGCACGCCTTGATGCTTATCGCCTGGAGCCTCGTTGGGCTTCACTACTATCTGTGAGGAGTGCTGGGGAGCTACACCAGAGCTGTTGCTCCCATTCTCGGCTGAGCTGGCGGTTGTGGACATTGTGAAAATGCCAGGATTCACTTTCTTTACTTCTATTGCTGATGCTCGAGTAGAAAAAAAAACACGGTGGTTCGTCCTTCCCTTATTCTTCGGCGTTCTATCGGGCGTAGAGGAGTAGGGAGAGAGGCAAGAAGGGCTTGGGGGGACGTTGCGACGCAAACGTAGGAAGAGCTGACAGGGGAGTGGACGCGCAACCGCCACACTTCAGTTGAGAGCACCAGAACGGGTTTATAAAGAAAAAGAAAGAAGGCGGTGCATTGGCAAATATCCTCTTTACGATAACGAAGTGAAATACGAACGGTGCGCAGAAGGTGATCATAATTAGGCATATAGAATTAGCCCTTTGGTTGTCGGCATTATATATTGGCCTTCATCTAAATGAAGCGCTACGGCACACGATTTGGCAACCAACGCGTCGGATCCGCCTGCCTTCCATCGCTCCATGACGACCACGCCGGGAGGCCGAAGCGCACAAACACGTGAGCGCACAGCACATGTCCGAGCGCAGTTTTCTTCTTGCTGTCCATCTGGATGCCTCACAGGACTCGCAGAGCGTGCAGGTGTAGATAGTCCGCTAAGTCGCGCTCCAACCTGTAGCGGACGGCATGCACCGTCTCATAGAGGTTCACAAGACCAGTGCGGGCCTCTTCCTGCATTTGCACCCACGTGTGAAGCTGCGACTGGAACTGAAGCGAGCACTGCTCCTCGCGATACCATGCCTTCAGTTCCTGCACGGTGTCACGATAGTCCCTCAAACGTCCCTCAATGGCCTCTTCGGCTGCAGCCAGAGCGTCATAGTGCCTGTGCAGTAACGCAGCATCCTCTTCGTTTGCAATCGGCAAGACGGATAGTGTTGTGGCGGACACCTCTGAACTCGAGGCTGCCCCTGTAGTGCCGGAGGTGGGAACCTGCGGTGCGAGTGTCGTAGCGGCTTGCAGGCACTCTCGCACCGTTGCCGCCTCTATCCCGTCGCGCCACACGTGCAGGTTTCCCCGCTCCAAAGACCGCGGGTACTCGTGCAATGACTGAAAGACTCTCTGGGCGGCGGGCGGCGGTTGACGTTTCAGGGGTGAATGAGAATCATTACCTGAAGGATTCGAACAGACCGACCGCTCCGTCACCGCAGGCGCCTCTTCTTCATCGGAGCTTTCGCAAGAGCAACTGCTCGAGGCATTGGAAGAAAAAGAACGCCGTCTCTTGCGCTGTCCCTTACTACCGTCCTGCGCCGTCAGCTCCGGGTGGCGCTTGCGGACCTCCAGCACCACCTCACGATCCACATAGCGCTCCATCGCATCAACGAGGGCGGCGGACGCGGGCCACTGCAAAGCAAGGGCTGGATATGCGCGGTTGACGGCTTTATGCCGCAGCTCGCCATCTGCGAAGCCATCGAGATTCATTAGGAGATATGCCTCGCTCTTGAGCTCACGCTGCTTCGGCTGGCGCGGGTGCGGGGTGGTGAGCTGCTCTACTGCAATGACGACGTCCGCTTCTGTGTAACGTCGAACAGACGGGCATGACAAAGGGTCGTGCACCTCGCACAGAAAACTGGCAGAGTCGCCAATTGGAAGCGTACACACCTTACGCACTACCAGCGGCACGGCCATCCGCTGCGGGGCGAGCACCTGCACTAGAAGACGGAGAAGAGCGCCGTGCTCACTTATGAGATTGTCTAAAGAAAGGCCCTCCAGAGAAGAAGAAATGCCGCTTGCAACAGACGTAAGCAGTGCGTTAGAGGGCCTCGTGGACTTTACCGAGGGGGTTGTCGGCGCAGCTTTCGAGCAGTTGCCTTCCTCTGTGACAGAAGCGGAAGGTGTGGCGGCATTTTTCATTGTCTCGATTACCCTTTTATCGGCTGACTCCTTCCCCTCTTGCAGAGCATCGGCAGTGACCTTGGTGACGGCAGTTTTGACATCGGCAGGAAAAGCAGCAGTGACAGATGCAATGGGAAGAGGTGGTGATGCTTTCCCTATTGCGAGCTCCCTCCACGTGTCCTGCTGCATAAAGTAGCTTGCGTTAGTGGGGGGCAGAAAATTTGACGCTGCCGCTGTCATGGATGCAGCAGTAGCACAAGTTGTCTTGTCAGACGGTTCAGGCGGATTTGAAGTGGCTACATCAATGCTCCACGACTCCGTCGCTGGCGTTGCAGGAGGGCCGCTACTGCTCAGCTCGACAATCCAACGGCGATGTGCCACTGCGTCTTCGAAAACAGTGTAACGCATCGGCCCTTTTTCGTTCAAAGAGGTAGAATCCATAACGTCGCTGCCCCTCGAGGCTCCCGATTCAGCGATGGTGTCTTGGGGAAGTACAGCAGAAAGGTATGCAACCACGCAATGCGACGTTTGAGAAATGGCGGATATGAGCGAAGGCGGCAACGTGCCCATCACACATAGCGTGGCTGCTGCCGATGACCGCGTCGGAGAGCTCATTGTCTCTGTACTTCCCGTATCGAGTCTTTTTTTCTTTTTCACAAAGGGAGCCTACGGTAATGATTCCACCCACTTACTCAGAATGGCTGGCCGGAACTGCAGATCAAACGACTAAAAGGGGGTACTTGTTGTGGAGGCCAGAAGAGAACGCATAGGGTACAGCGAACTGGCGAGATGAACGCTACAGTTGATCTGTGTTTGAGAGCGTAATAGTAGTTTTGCTGTCCCTGTTCATTTGCAGCACATAGAGAGAGAGTGAGAGAGTTAAAAAACAAGTTAGTATTGCCCACCCTTTTTAGGTGCGCGAAAACGCACCATACGCGTAAGGGTTGATCTGTCATGCTGGCAAGCCGTAACACTTGGAGAATCGGCAGTTTTGCCTCTCTCCCACAAGGGAGATTAACGGTGTGTCCTTTGCACAATGACCGTTGCTTTGCAAATATGGTGTACACTCATTCCGCACAAGAAGACTGTGAGAGATTGCCGGCGATCTCACGCTGTGGAAAAGCAGCCGAAAATCAAGCAAAAGAACCGTGTATGTGAAGCGCCTTGTACCTCATCGCCGCCTGGCCCGCTCAGCAACCAGCCGGGCCGCTTCCTCGCGCCGGTCCGCCGCGGCCTTCGCGTGCGCCGCCCGCTCCGCCTCCATGCGGGCCGTCTCTGCCGCTTTGGCCTTCTTGCGCTCCTGCACCAGGCGGCGGTGCTCCGCCGCGCGCTCAGCCTCGCGCTGCGACTCCCGCTTTCGCTCCTCTTCCTCCTCCTGACGACGCCGCGCGGCCGCCGCCTTGCGCCGCTCCTCGCGCGCCGCCTCCATGCGCTGAATCTGCGACGCCGTAATACCGTGCGGCGAAACCACCGTCAACACCTTTGGAGTGTCGGCTGGCACCGCAGACAGATCGTCTTCATCCTGCTTTGTCCTCTTCTTCGTCGGCTTCACCACCACTGCAGACTTACGGCTGCTACGCTTATCTGCTTCCGGCTGTGCCTCCAGCGCCGCACAAGAGATGGCCGGCACGAGAACCGTGTCCGCCGTCAGCGCGTCATCGGAGGCCACACAAGTCAGCGTCACCTCGTACGATCCTCCCAACACGCCCGGCAGCTCCTCTGCCTCGCCGGCCGTCGCAACGGCAGCGCCTTTCCGGCCCTTCGCCTTGCCCGCACTACTCGGCGCTTTTCTCTTTCCTACAAGCGGTGGCGCCGGCGTCCACACAGAAAACGGGATCGAGCTCGACACCAGCAGGGGCAGTGGGTTGCCCATGCGCTCTTGGTAGTGCGTGCAGAGGGTGCCGGCGAGCTCCGTCTTGAACGGGGTCAGCAGCACCATATCTGACACCGCCTCCAGCGGCTCTCCCACAACACACGCAGGGCAGACGTGTACGGGCTTAGTGTGGCCGTTCATGGTGGGCAGTGGCCGCGCGTGAATGAGGCAATGACGCACGCAGCACAGTCGTCCGCAGCTAGGGCAGTTGGCGCGGCGCATCGCCGGCGTTGCTTTGCGCCCGCACGTCTCGCACTGCACCGGCCCTGTTTTGGTCTTCACCGTGTCAAGCACGGGGCGATAAGGGGCTAAGACAGGCAGCATTCGCAGTACCAACACGGTGTCAGCCATGGCGGTAACTGCGACCTGCGTGAGCAGACGCAGATCAAGTCGCTTTTGTAGCGTGAAGCACGGCTCCAGAGCGACCTCCCCACCGGCGCCTTGGTTAGCCACTGCCTTCGCCTTGGCTTCCTTTCTCTTCTTTTTGCTGCTCTCGGTGCCATCTGCCGGCACGTCCTCCATCCTCGGCCTCTCACGCACGACGTACAGCACGTCGTGGCTCGTCACAAAAATGAACTCCCGCACTGTCTTCGCCGTTGCCCAGTTCACCAGGCGCTCCGCCACACATGAAAAGACAAGCCGTGGTGGGTCCACCTCCCGTGGCCGCTCCCACACCGTCTCCTGCGTAAGCGCGTTGACAAAAAACTTTCGGCGCGGCTGCCCGGCCTCGACAGAGGAGCTCCAGAAGGCGTGCCAAGCCCGTGCAATCGGGTCAAAGTGAAACATCGCGTCCGCTGCGACGGCAAGGCGGCTGGAGAGGGCACGCGGAAGGGTGCCACCGGCTGCGCCGAGCGCCGTTTGCAGCCCCGCAGCAGCCACGACAGAGTCTAGGTCCACGTAGAGGCCTTCATAGGCACGAAACACGCTGTCGGCGCGCCTTACCTTGCCTCGACGTTGATAAGAGCGGTCTAGCTTAGCCTTTAATCGCAGCAGCTGCTTCCGCTGCGTGTAGCGCCGCCATGCACGCTGAATGGTGACGGAAAGGGAGTGAAAGGCGGCCTCGCGGCTTTGCTCCAACGCCAGCACGTGTTCAGGCTGTCGAATGAAAACTTTGTTTGTGCCGATGGCGTACGACTGAGGAGGCAGCACCGCATGATCGTTTTGCAGGTAGGACAAGATCGTCTCGCACGCTGCCTTGTCGGTGCCGCGAAAAGGCCTCGGGTAGGTACTTGGGCAGGTATACTTGAACCGCTTCAGGAACTTGTCAAAGTACTGACGATAGCTGTACCCGGCGCGTCGCACCCGCACATTCTCTAGTAAGCCCAGGTACTTCACCTGATGCAGCACGCGTGCCTCGTCAAAAAAGTTCCCCCGCTTCATGTCGTTGGACTTGATGGTGCGGACGTAGTGAGGGGTGCACTGCTTGAGCGTACGCATCAGGTCGGCAGCTTGCTGACGGATTTTGAAGCCGGCGGTGGTGGTCCGTCGCATGGTGGCGCCAGCACCAGCGCTCGCGCCTGTGGGGGACCCGGCCGCCATCCCATCCGCCAGCACCTCTGTCAGAATCTCCAGCACAAATGAGTTCTTGCACTGCGTCAGCGCCTCCACCACATCGGCGCCCAGCCGGTCTTTGTTGCGGCCAATAAAGCCATCTGTGCTGTACTCGACATCGCCGGCGTAGTGCTTGATGATGAACCCACGCTCGCTTCGCACAAAGTTGGGGTGGGAGTGGTAGTTCATGTCCAGCTTGTCTAGCAGCTTCCGATCCGCCACGGACTCCTCTTCTTTGGCCATAGTGATGCAAACGTCGTCTATAATGGCGAACATGCCGGGTGGACGGTTGCTCTCGATGAGGTCGCACACGATCTGGTTGTCGAAGTACTTGATAGCCTCCCAAGGAATGTTCTCCCGGACGTACTCTTCCTGCTCCACGCGCAGGGTGAGCTCGATAAAGATCTGCTGCAGCTTTTCATTCACATAATTGATGCAAAACTGCTCAAAGCCGTTCTTGGCGAAAATCTCAAATCCGTAGATGTCCAGCACACCCAACATCAGCGCGTGCGGGGCGTCACCAAAGGCGATGTTGACGGAGCTCACGATAAACTCAAAAACACCCTCGTAGAGCGCCCTGGCGATGGCGTCGCGCGTGTTGCGGCACTGCTGGGCATCTAGCGGCGAGAAAACGACCTCTGTCGCGCCCACCTGCAGCTTGCGCCACGTGAGAGCCTTGAAGAGCGCTTTCGCGTCCACGCCGAGGTGCTGCGCGATAAGGTCGAGTACTTCGGGATTGGCCAGCGTGCAGGGCTGCTGCCCGGCGGCCAACTCCCCGCCCTCCGCTGGGGCCACGAACTCCAATTCGCCAAAGTGGAGGACGAGGCAAAGCACCTTGATAACGGAAATTTGATCGCCCTTGGTCATCCCCATCGCCTCCATCGCGAGGAGCGTTTCCTTCCAACCTTGCGCGTCGTCGATGCCCGTGCGTGGCGTAAAATTGTCGGCGTGTCGCCCGGAGGCGATAGTGGGCCGCAAGTACTTCCACGGGTACACGTTAGAAGCTGGACCCAGCCGCGTGTAGCCGGCAGTGTCTGATAGGCCCTGCATGTGCATCTCGGTGAACAGCTCGGCCCAGGCGATGGGACTGTCGTCTTCCAAATCTGACTCCCCCTCTTCCACATAATCCTTCGTTCCCTTACCTGGATGCGTCTTGTGAGAGGCAGTTGCAGACTCTTCAAGGGCCATTGCGGCACCAACGCAGAGCTGATAGAGAATGTGGAAGTTGCACTCCCCCTCTTGCTGACTCGACACGCGTGACTTTTCCAACAGGAAGTGCGACAGGTGTCCCCCAACCGGGCCGCCTCGGATGTCAAAGTAGACTTCGAGGAATTTGCCAAAGCGCGAGCTGTTATCGTTGCGCAGTGTCTTTGCGTTACCAAACGCCTCGAGCAGCGGATTAGACTCGAGAATGATGCGCTTCACTTTCTGCATATCGCTGGTGTTGCCCGACACCGCGGAGATGTACTGCATGATCTGCTTCGACGCCTCCGTCTTGCCCGCGCCGGACTCACCGGAGATGATGACGCACTGGTTCTCCTCCTCCGACACCATTCGGCGGTAGGTGTCCTCAGCCAGGGCGAAGATGTGCGGCCCACCGATGGCGGCGTCGCCCGGCTCCTGTGCTTCCAGCAACGCATCCTGCGCGCCACCCAGGCGGCCGCTGTGTCGGTAGAACTGCATGTGGGCCTCATTGTAAAGACCGGGTATTTGCTTAAAAGGATTCACAACGAGGAGGACAGAGCCGATGTTGGTGTAGATGAGATCCGACCTGTATCGCACAGCGAGGTCATCAGTGATGGCCTTCTCGGTGATCTGCGGGAGAAGGACGAGGTCCTCAACGCCGACAGTTTCCCGCAACTTGTACTCGGACGTCATTGAGATAGCAACAAGCGTACTCTAAAGAAGCACGCAAGCAGAGAAAAAAGGGACACCAGCAAGGCACAAAAAAAATGGAGTGAGTGCAACGGTTTAAGGAAAACAATGTACCTAACTGCCCATCACCACTACCAGCAGTGGATAGGCAAGGAACGTGTAGGCACCTTGTTGCACGTTTGATGCAGCTTCAATGGAGACAGTGTCCCGTAAATATGTTATGGTGCTTGGCTTTAGCCATTTGAAAGCGGCTGGAGACAAAAAGAGGGGAGGAAAGGATGTTACAAAAGCAGCTAATGCTTGAGATGCATCGCGATGTCCCGCAATTGCAGTCACACGCCCCGTTTACAGCTATCATATACCAGGGAGAAGTCCGTTGATCATCTTTGGAGCACACCTTGCGCGTAGTTACTCAGTTTTCAGAAGGAATCTCAGTCTGTGATGATTCAAATTACGCTGGCTGCATGTTGAAGACGAAGAATCCACATATTATTAGTATTATTATTTGCATTATTTCTTTGTTGCTCTGCGGATTCGCTTCACACCAACGATGAAACAACACATAAAAAAAGCGGACAAAATGGATGAAGCGACTTCATCAGGCGCTGAAGGGCTGCAAACGAAAAAAAAAAAGCGCAGACATACGGAGCTGCACATACCGCTTGTTTCTTTCTTCATATAAATGGGGAGGTGGAGGGGAACTCCAACAGTAGATGGGGGGGGGGGGTAATTCGCTCACAGAAAGTCGCAACAATATGACGGCAGCACACATGCACTTCGAATTGATGCTCAGAGACGAAAAGAGAAAGGAGCGTGGTCAAGAGGAAAAGCTGTTGTGATCGGTACTATACTGCAGTCTCATCCATGACACTCTGGCGGTCGGGACAGAGAGTGAAGCTCTTTTATTATTATTGTGCGTGTGTACTTCTCTTCGTTTCGATTTTATTTGACTGGCTTTCAATAACTCCTCGTCAGCTTGCGTTGTGGGCAGTGCATCCTTCTCGCCGTTATTAAGAAATAAAAAAGCTTCACCGAAAGCCGTTTAGCAGTAACCCACACACGCACACACACACAAAGAAAGATGACAATGATATCTTTTAATAGACTACGAGAAACACAAAGGGGATTGTACCTTCGATACTCGTTTTCTTCTTCGCTGGCTCCACTCACCTCTTATTCGGTGGTGTCGTGTACCGCAGCTGCAATCGTCAATAGAACAAAAAAAAAGGAGGGGGAGCATTAAGTCAAACGAAAAAATGAAAGGTATTAAATGGGAAGTGAACAATAAGAAAAATAGCGGAGCGCTGGTGCGGATGACACTTAACGTATACGCGCAGCATCACTCCAACGCCTGCACTCGTGTACTTTGACACTCTGAAGAAATGTCGGTGATAGCCTCAGATGCTTCCTGAAAGGAGGGGGGGGGGCTGTAGAACGAGACACTTCCTGCTAAGGGTTGAGAACGTGACAACAACAAGACACGAAAGAAAGAAGGCACAAAGCACATCGAGGAAAAAGCACGCGCAGCTCGAGCCAGGGGATACTTGTGCTTGCTTCATACCCTTAAAAAAAAATCATACTTCCCACACCTACGAGCAGTAGATGAAAAACCATGTTCCCCTTCCCACCTTCATCTCCCCATTCTCCAACAGCTCTCTGCGTTTGCTTCCCGCTCCGCATGAGAATTTATGTGTGGCAGCCCTTTCTTTCTTTCTTGCGTTATCTCGAGCAGCGGCTTGACAAGCAGATTGTTTGCATTTGCTTCTGCCTTCGGTACAACGGTCACACAAATGCACAAGCGCTCGATAACGAAAAAAGATAGAAGGGTGACAACAACGGCAACGATACCCAAAGGGCGAGTGCTGCGCAGCGAACCACGAAGGAGACACAAGAGAGAAATGCGAAAATGAGAAAAATATATAGCAATGACAATAATAATACCAAAAATCAGTCGACTTAAAAAAAAAGAAGAAGCAGCGAGAGAAGGGATCTCACGATTATGTACATGCGCAATTGCTTTTATGAAACAATATACTCTTTTTTGGCGATATGCCGTGCACAAAGAAACAGGTTTATGAGAAGAGCAAAAGGTGCTAGGCAGTCAGGGTGCAGCCTCCTGGCAGCTAACCGCTTTGCATCATCGGTGACGGGAGATTCTTGTACGATAATCCCTTTGCTCGGCCCCCCAGAACCTCAAAAACAACAAAGCCAGCCCACACAATGCAGCTCTTAAAAAAAAAAAAGGAAATTGTGTTCTGCAGTGTCAACAAGCAAGAGCTGAAAAACACGGTTTAAAAAGCCAGCAACGCAATCCATCTGCTGACCACGCTTCACCACATTACGGAGTACTTCTTCCGCGTTTCGCAGATTTTTCTCCGCCGTAGTTGTCGCAAAACATGCCATAAGTGTATGTTTCAGCTCACAGTCCTTAAAATCTCAATCCTTAGAACACCCAAATAATAACACTAATAACAATAAACGTTCTATAGAAAAATAGTCTTGCTACCTGGCCCACGTTGAATAGTCAAGATATCACCTTCTCTGAAGCCTTTGTGACGTGTTTCATCCGCTCTTCTTGTGCGCCTCTTATACCCGTTTATTGACCCCCTCCCCCCTCGCTCCGACCCCCCCTTTTTCTTAATCGTAACGGCACACATCACGCCCACCAGCAAATCCCCTCTCTAGCCGCACTACAGCCTTCCGCAACGGTCGATGTGGGGACTTTACACAACAAAGAAGAAGGCCAGCGAAGAAGCACGGTGAAGACAACTGCACCTGCATGGAGGGGATGCGACCAGATTTGGTGACAGCGGCGGTAAAATGCAGCAATAACAAGAGCATAAGAAAAAAACAAAAAGAGGAACAGGTGGTGGCTGTATCTTCGTTATGCTCCTTACTAGAGTCCGCAGAAGCGCCACAAACACTGGAAAAATGTGAGAGTACACAGCAATCCCACGACGGAGGGAGAGGAGCTCACGAAAGAACTACAGGGGGGAGGAGGGAATAGGAACCTACAAGCTTGAGCTGCACACACACTTGGGACGCAACACACCACCAAGTCAGAAAAAAAAAATCCTCAAAAAGCACAATTGGAGGGGGGAAGACGAAGCTGAGCAGCACAAAAGCAGACAGCACACAGTGTCTCGAAGTGAAATCACCTCACATGGCCCTTGGGAGTGCGATGACACTGACGTTTTCCGCAGCGAAGGTAGTCGAGTGAGAGGAAAATACACTCTCAAATAGATTTTCTGCCTAGCTTTTGCATGAAGTAAATGAGACACACTCGCAGTCCAAGCGTCTCACCGATGGGAGGATATCCACAACAAGCAGAGGGGTCACCCACAAAGCGATTCCACAGCAAGTAAGACGCCCAACACACACGATCCTCTCTACTCTCTTTCCTTTTCCATGCAAGCACCATGACAAACAAACAAAAAAGTAAAGCAAAACAAAGAAGATTCTCAACTAGACCAACCTGCTTTCAGAACTACAAAAACTGTAGAAATACCAGCCGTCACACGAGTAGTTACAACTCTGTCGTTGTACTACTACAATTGCAACAACGGATGCAAGCATAACACCAATGAACCAAGCACTCTACATATATATATATATATATATATAAGAATGTGAGGCACTGAAAAGAACAATAACAAACAATAATCGAGCAAGAAAAAAAAGCGTTGACGCACGACTAGCTCACAGTTGAGCTGGTGTACAACTCCCAGCGAGTCTTGTACTCTCCGTTCAGTCGCATCAGCTCGTCGTGGCTGCCCTGCTCGACAATATGGCCGGAGTCTAGCAGGATGATCTGGTCGCTGTGCCGGATCGTCGTCAGGCGGTGCGCAATGCTCACCGTCGTCACGCCGTACTTCTCCCGGAAGGTGTCGATGCCCTCCTGCACCTTTGCCTCCGTCACGTTGTCCAGTGCACTCGTCGCCTCGTCCAGAAGCAGCAGCTTAGGACGGCGCAGCAGACCGCGCGCAACCGCCACACGCTGCTTCTGACCACCAGACAGCGCGCGGCCCTTGTAGCCCACCTCCGTGTCGTAGCCCTCCGGCCACTTGATGATCTCGTGGTGGATGTGCGCAAGCCTCGCAGCCTCCTCGACCTCCTCGTCCGTCGCGTCGCTGCGCGCGTAGCGGATGTTCTCGCGCACCGTCCCGCTGAACAGGTTCGGCTCCTGCAGCACGATGCTGATGTTGCGGCGCCACTCCTCGATGTCGAGCATCGACAGGTCCTTCCCGTTCACCGTGATCAGGCCCGAGCGGCGCTCGTAGAACCGCGCCAGCATCTGGATGATCGTCGACTTGCCGCAGCCCGTCTGCCCCATCAGCCCGTTCGCCGTGCAGCTCGCAAACCCGAGGTCTACGGACGCCAGCACAACCTGCTTCGGACGCGCGGGGTAAATGAACTGCACCTTGCGGAAGTTGATGTTGCAACCCTCGCCGAGATCCTTGTCGCCGCGGCTATAGCGGTCCACGTCCGGCACACGGTCGATCACACTGAACACGCGC
>LJSK01000436.1:0-14283 GCA_001299535.1 Leptomonas seymouri
TGCACGCACAACGATCCATAGATACATTTTTTTTTATCCTCCCTTGTTTATCTCTCTATTTCTCTTCTTTATGCGAACGTTTCGGCAATAGCACAAAAAATGAGTTACACACTGGTTCATCAATCCTTGTTGTAGGCACCAGTAAATATTTCTTGGTGTGGTTTTTGTTGGGTTGGCTGGCGTCAAATTCGCTACTTGGCAGCAGCAGTAGTGGATTGAGATCGACGCCTCAGCGCATGTGTGGTCGTCTGTTTTGCCTTGCATCGTGGCCCTGGAGAGCAACTCCCGCTCTTCTATGCATTGCGCAGCTCACAGGCGAGTCATGCAGCGTTTCCTCATCGCTGCGCTAGACTATGACGGCTTTCTGCGCTATGCGCCGTACTGGTGGTGTGGGGCATGCACGGCAGGTGTGATCTGCGGGTGCGAGTGAGCGTTGTTGTCGTATCGGCTGTATGGCAGTTGCATAATGGGTGTGCTCCATGTATGGAGGTTAGCCGGGTGCTGTCTTGATCAATGCAGGTATCGCGCGCATTATGTGTCGTTCTCATCTCCTTTCCATCGCTTTCTTGCAATTCTCTCTGGATGTTGTTTTCGACATCTTTGCGGCGCACAGCACACAGGGAGTGCGGGGCTCGCTGCAGTTTTTTTTTCTGTTGTTTTTCAGCCGTCTCTACCGATCCAACCACACCAGTGTCGGCATAGCGCACCCCTTCAGCACGCCCATAGCGTTTGCACTGGAGACGTCGTCCTCTTCGGGTTGATGGTGGCGGTTGCGCTGCGCAAAAGCTTCTTCTCTCCTTCGAAAGCTGCATATTTGCAGCGTGTCAGGCTGGTGGCGCTCTCAAAGTCTAACATTTTTCTAACCCTGCGAAATGGGCCTGGCAGCCGCGAGGCCGGCGCGCGAGGCACCCGTGCGCTACGTTGCCAAGAAGATGCCAAGACTTGACAAGACACCCGTTGAGCAAATGTTCAAGAAGCCGCAGTTTACGGCGCAGGGCATAAACACTCGCACAGACGATGTAAACACGGAGCCGCTCATGTACGTCGAGACGTCCAAGGATGCGAGTGGCACGGAGCTGACGGATCACGTGGCGCCGCGGTGGTACCTGAACTCTTACCTGGAGATGACGGACAATGTCCGCAGCGATCAGGCTGTCATCACTGGCAATCTCCCTCTTTCTTGGGAGAGGGACAAATATGAACCCTACGCCCTGGTGCGTGGCCGCATCGACGATGAAGATCTGCGCTGGGTGCTGGCGCCGGAGCAGCGCAAGAAGGGCGTCGATGAGCTGGTCGGCTTCACAAAATTGGAACGGAACGTGCTGCAAGACATCTTAGACACCGTCGAGCTGCCCCGTACGCAGTACCGTAACTACAAGGGAAAACTGCACAAGAGCATCGACGACGCGAACACGCACATGGCGGCGCGAAAGAAACAGATTGAGAAGGCACGCGAGGCGGAAATACTACGCCAGATTGGCTACTCGGAGGAGGAGGTGCAGAGAGACGAGCAGTACTTAACGAGTCGGCCACGCGGCGTGCGCGCCCTCGACGACCTCGGCGCCAGTGACCGCGAGAAGCGGCGGCAGAAGCGCGCTGCGGAGGCGAGTGAGCTGGAGGACATGCTTGAGGAGCGCCGCATCGAACAGCTGGAGCGTGGTGAGGTGACCGTGACCGAGGCTGAGGTGACGGAGAAGCCGGAGATGCTGCCGATGCGCGGGAAGCACCACGGCACGCACAAAAACATCTACAAGCACATGTACGCCGCAGACATGGGCAAGGATGAGCGGAACCAGGCAAAGTTTGTGTGGTGGCTAGACAGGACGCGGCGCATTAAGCGTGCGGTGGACACCATCCACGGTGTGCCGATCTACAACGAACGGCTTTCCGCAAATGAGGAGCAGACACGCCAGCAGATGCGAGAGGCGGCGGAGTTCAACTTCTCCGTTTCACGTGCGCAAGGCGCAAAGGGCTTTACTGACCCTCGCGGACACTACGACCAGTTTATGAACATTATGCGGCACAACAAGGCGGATACCGAAAACGAGACAGGGGTAGAGGTGCACGAGGGCGACAGCGCGGAGCACGCTGTCTTCCAGTTCCCCCACACGCGTGAGCACGGTGCAAAGCCGGCGCCGAAGACGTTCGCCGACCGCCGCGACCACGCGGAGCGTGTGGACACTGATGTGAACAAGCTTTACGGTTTTGATGAGCGGCTGCCGTCTTCATCGCCATCATTGTCGTCTTCCTCGCTCCCGAAGGCGACCACAGAGGGGGCTGATCACGCAAGTCGTCGCACCAGTGCGAGCGGGTGGGAGAGAGTAGCTGGGGAGGCTTCAGCGACCACAGGGACGACAGAGCGGAAGCACTCGCACTCAAGCGAAGGGGTGGATCACGGCAACACCGACAAGTAGGACAGCAGACAGGCGAGGCGCAAGGAAAAGAGACACTGGTACCCGACCGGTACGCGTCGGTTGTGACGCGTCTTTTTTCTTATGATTGCTGTCCTTTTTGCCGTCCTCACCGTTGGTTGGCTCCGCTGTCGCTAAGGGCCTGTTTTCCCTTTTATCGGAGACAATTGGTAAGGAGGCCGGGGCGCCAAACCTTCTTTTTCTCGTTTTTTTTTTTAATTCTGGTTCTCTGCTCTTTATCTCCGTTCGTTGTATCATTCCCAAGCTGCGTACGCCAACGCCGGGATTTACCGTTTTTCTGAAGCGCAGTGTTTTCTCAGCGGCTCTTTCAGTTCTGTTGAATTTGTGTTGTCTTGGACGCGCATGGCGTGCGGGTGCTCGTCAGCTTACCTTTTTGTTTTCACATTGGTCTTTGCTATTCGTATGGAGGTGTGGTCACAGCCCTCTTAAAAAGAGAGAGCACCCCTTAGTAACTGCAGCTGGTCTTTTGAATAGATCTGCGACAACCCTACGTTATCCATCGGCGGCACGGTGTTTCTTTCTTCGGCTAGCCGCCAGCAGATGGAAGGGAGAAAAAGGTCTTCATCCACCGCCACGATAGCCGCCAGGCAGTTTGTCCCGCTTTCCTAAAAAAAAAGATCAATTTTGTTTTTTCACTGTAGCCAAAAGAAGCAACAGCAGCGTGGGGAACAGCCATTCAAACCTCACCATCTTTGAGAACTTGCCTCTATACCTCATACACCCCTCTCCCTTCCGCCGACATCTAGTACCACTTCTCCGTAGAAACCTATATTCTGTATATACGCACCAACAGATATTCCTTTTCTGTTCCCTCCCTTTTCCCCCACTCCAGTTATCATCATCGTTTTCACTGCCTCAAAAGAAGAGGGCCACGTGCGCAGTTCCGTGTATCGTGCCGATCTACCATCGATCTTCATTTGTGTTCTCCTACAGCTACCGCAGCTCTCGTTTTTTATTCATCGTGGGCCACTCCTCTCCACGCTCAACAGGGAGGCACCGCTCGTCATTAGAATTGTACTCATCATTTTCGTCTTCCGCTCAGTAATATAAATCAAGGAAACCCCTAAGAAACAAAAGTCGAACATCCACTCGAAAGCGCCATGCCGAGCACTTCGATTTTCCAGCTGTCGAAGCAGCTGGTGGAGCTGGATGGCCAGGCGAAGGCGCTGCGCAGTGAGGTGGAGCACCTGCGCGCCACCAAACGCTCGCTGGACGTGTCGAGCGCCACTCACGCCAAGATGTCGGAGATGCGGGAGAGCATGGGCAGCACTGAGCCGTCCAAGTCGCGTCGCTCGCGCATGTCGACGCTGCGGGGGGTGCCGTCAGCCTCGTCTGCGCTGCCGCAGGACTTCATCGACGGTCTCGCCCACAAGTGTGGCGACGTGGAGGCTGCCATCCGCAAGCACAGGGAACTCGTCGTAGAGAAGGCGACGCTGAACGATGCGTTGGCCAACGCGGATGCCAGCGTCAAGGTTGCCGAGCAGGAGTTCGCGAGCATTGCAGAGCTGGCGGGCGCGGATGCGGACTGCAACTCTCGCTCCGCTGTCGGGTCGCGCAAGAAGAACGCTTACAGCGCCACACTCAAGGAAGCCGTCGCGCTCTACCAGCAACGCGAGAATGTGCGCATGCAGCTCG
This sequence comes from Leptomonas seymouri, assembly GCA_001299535.1. Taxonomy (NCBI): domain Eukaryota; phylum Euglenozoa; class Kinetoplastea; order Trypanosomatida; family Trypanosomatidae; genus Leptomonas; species Leptomonas seymouri. Next base: position 4,068 of record LJSK01000436.1, read on the forward strand.
ATGGACAGTCGCGCGAGTTGCTGCGTCTCGCTTCGATTTTGCAGGAGACGACGGACGCTGTGAGCCAGCGCACGGAGGCGATGGACGCGCTGGCAGAGCGCAAGGCGAAGCTGGCTGAGCTTCGCAAGGAGCGCGAGCAGCTGGAGCGCACCATCGCCCGGACGGACAAGATCGCCGAAAGGAGCCAGAAAGGCCTGACCATGGAAGACTACATCCGCCACAGCGACTTCGACCGTCGCGTGGCCTTGCTCGAACTGTCCAAGGAGGATTCGCTGACGAAGGCGAATGACGTGGCCATCTGTCACCGCGCTATGCAGATTGCAAAACTACAGACTCGCCTGGAGCTGATTGGCCGCGCTGTCGCGGGCGAAGATGCCAACGAGGGCGAGGACGAGCGCGTGGAGGTGGAGATCCTCGATGAACTGGCGCGTGAGATTGAGGAGCTGTACGATTCGCACCTCGTTGCGAACCTGCGCATGGAGAATATCGACTGCGAAATCGAGAAGATGGAGTGGCGCGTCGGCGCACTGCAGCACGCCAAGGACTCGACGCAGGTGGAGATGCAGCGAGTCGATCGCGAGCACCGCCGCTACCTCTTGGAACTGCAGCAGACGCTGGAGAAGGAGCGCATTGCAAATGGTCAGACAGTGACGCGCCTGCAGGACGATATTGATGCTATTCATAGAAAGGCAGCTCACCGCTCGCATCCTCGTGGCAAGTCCCCCAAGACTGTCTCTGTCCACGACGAATAAGTCTGTAGAATCTTTTGTTTTTTTCCCTCCATGTGAACAGCCTTGCAAAATGAATGGACGCGAGGCTTTAGTTTTGCTGAACTCACATTGTTGGCCATCTACCGCAATTGTTTTATGCGCTGGCCTGCATTTTCTCTCCTTGGTCGATATATATATCCTACTGCGTTGAGCTGTTCACCGAAATAAACGAAACGGGTGACCTCAAATAACTTTGCGGGAGTATTGCTTGCGTTTGTGAGGAGCTTGGGTGACGAAATGGCGAATTTGTTTTCTCTGGAAGCGAAAGTTGTGTACGTGTGTGCGTGTGTGTGTCTCTAAAGCCCCTGCCGATTGTCCTTTTTTCTTTTCGTTGTACCCTCATATTTCTTTTTTTTTTGTTTTTGGTTTTACGCAGTTTGTCTCTCTCGTTTTACTTGTGCTATATATATTTAAATGGGCGTTGCGAATTTCTCTGTTATGGCTCGTTTGTCTTTCGATTCCTTGGGCTGTTGTATAGTGCGTAGACGGCAGTGATAGGGCGATATGGATTTCTCTTTTCTGCGTTTCTGTCTGTTCTGCACGCGCGTTGGCTGTTTTGGTGATGGTGTGCAGCGTTCTCTTTATTTATTTGTTTCGTTCTTCATCTCCTGTGTTGAGTGCGTTTCACCTTTTTAAAGTTTGCACTCGTGCTGACTCCTCTGTAAGCAAATATATATATCGCATGGAGAAGAGGGGTTGACGCAGCTGTAGTAGCACTGTCCCCACGTAGCACGAAAGAAATCACATGGGAAAAATAGTTATACATCGAGCAGAATGCAAGTATACGCAAGCCAAGAGAAGGTATTGGGGCTAGTGAAGGAGAAAGTTATACTTGGCGGTGTGGTATTGAGAGCAGAGAGCTTTTTCTGTTGTCGTTGACATTCGCTTGCACATTTGCGAAGGCTTCCTTTTTTTTTTGTTTGGAGCTTCCAATTTTTCGCGGTGCTGTGGAGCGTTCCGGTAGTGGCGCCATCCGTTCTTTTTTCTTCTATTTGTAGTTGTTGCGAGTTCGCTTATCCTGTATTTGGTTCATCGCTGTTAGGTCTTTAGCGCTCCTTCTTTGTGTGTTGCGTTCTTTTTTTGTTTCTTCGATATCTCTGTTGTTATCATCTTCTGTTTACTTTCTTTTCGTTCATCGGTATCGCCTTTTCGTGGAAATTCTCAAAGAAGTTGAAATGGGGTGTGATCACGGAAAGAACAGCATAAATCAAGAACAACACGCTTTCATATGTATGACGCACGCAGATACCACTTTCAGAGCGGTAATGTCGGCTTGACGCGATGCGTCTTGCTCGAAATGTGAAGGTGCTGAATGCGAGTGGAAGAGGGCAAGCGCAAGAGCCAAGTGTTATAGGCGCTGCATGTCGAAATGCCTTCGCTGCATGCGGCTGATGCTGCCACAAACACTTGCGTGTGGTTACTTATCGCTCTCTGAGCTTTCCTCGCTTCCCAGTGGTGCCCCGTTCAGTATTTCATTTTTCAACACGTTTCGTGCTAGTGAAAGCCGCGGAAGCCCATTGATGAGGGGACTGACCTCAGCAGAGCGGTGCTTTGATTCCACGTTTGCTGCCCATCAGCATGGAGCAAAGAGAGCCTTCCTTGCCCATTTACTTACTTCTCTTCTCCAACTTCGTACGACCTGTTTCCCGTCGGTAACTGTTACCCACTCAACGTGTTTCCCATATCTTCTACCGAAAAGCTACTGATTTAACGGTGCTCTGATTCCTGCGTAGTTTGGAATAGGGATCGAAAAAGAGAAAGCCCGTCAGCAAGTCTATCATTCGCTCCCCACCTTTTTTTTTTTTTAAATAAGGTTCTGGCTGCATTTGCGGTTACCTGTGTCGAAGCAGCGAAGTGCGTGCGCATTTGACTTTTTTTTTTTGAAGATCTGGTAAGTACGCCGTTTTTCGTTTTTCCCATCTGACACCACGCATCACAAATGTCTATCGAGGGGAAGGAAGCAAAGAAGCAGGCAGAGCTTCGGCTTGCCGGCCAGGACTCGGAAAGCGCTCGTGCCGCCGTGATGGCACAACGCGAGCTCAAGAAGAAGCGCGACACATTGCGCAAGGCAGAAAAAGCTCTGAAGGGCATACCCAAAGACGATCAAGCAGCTATGGATGAAGCTACCAAAGCTGTGGAGGCTGCCGCTGCGGCTGTGCAGGTCGTGGAACGGAAACTAGCAGAGCTCACGGGTGAGTTGGCGCCGACTGCGGGTGCGAACAGCGGCAGCGCTGCTACAGCTCCAGCTGTGGAGACTGTGTCTCCGTCGCCTTCTCCCGCGCCCCCATTATCTCACCCTTCTGCCGCCGCTGCGGGAGCAGAGAAGGCGGCGAAGATGGAGGCGGAAATGCGCTTTGTCGGGCAGAACTCCGATGAGGCGCGTGCCGCCGTCAAGGCGCAGCGGGAACTGAAGAAGAAGAGGGACGCGCTGCGTAAGGCGCAGAAGGAGTTGAAGGGGCCGGAGGCGGAGGCAAGGACTGACTATTCCGAGATGAAAGAGAAGGAGGCAACGCTGCTGAAGGAAATTGCGCAGTTGGAGGCACTCTGTGGGGAAGTCAGCAGCGGCGGTAAGAAGACGGATGCTCCCGCTGCTCCTGCGACGGCTGCAATTGCTGGAGGTGGATCTGGCAAAGGCGCTGCGGGGGCGAATGCCCAGGCTGCGCGGGGTGCCGAGAAGAAGGAAGAAGAAATCACCGCGGTGGACCGCGAAGCTGCGGCGACGCGACTGGCTGCCATCGTGCAGCGGGCCATGGACGCGAACCGGCAGGAGCGGCGCCACGTTGTGCTGCGTGACGGCGTTGTGCACCCTCGTGTGGCTGAGGTAGCCATTTTAATGGAGCAGATGCTGATCATCGGAGGCAGCGCGCGTGTGCTGGCCCTCATTTCCGCCTTTCGTGAGCTGCTGCGCGCCACCACGGTGCTCGCCGTGCCCACGCTCAACGAAGTGGACACCACTGCGTTTGAGAAGTTGATTCAGTGCAATTTTGACTTCGTGCGCCGCAGGCGTGAGGCCTCGGCGGGGATGCGCTACGTAAAGGACGCGCTCGTTCGTCGCTTTGTGGCACTGCGGGACGAGGTGATTCATCCGAACCCGCAGGTGGCGGCCCTCCTCAACGACCTCGGCAACCCGCGCGAGGTTACGCTGAGGATTCTGGACATGGTCGAGTCCGAGGTGAAGATGTCGTTCAAGAGCATTGTCGAGGACCGGTCGCTGCCTTACGTGTCAAATACCGACACCATCTTCGTGTTTGGTCGCAGCAGCGTGGTGGAGTACATCTTGCTTTCCCGCTCGCGTGAGCCGCAGTGCAAGCCGAAGCGCGTCATCGTCGTGGATGCGGCCCCGCTTTTCGAGGGCCGCCAGCTCGCTGACAAGTTGTCCAGCGCCGGGATCGAAGTCACCTACGGCCTTATCACGGCGTGCTGCACGCTGATGCCGAAGTGCACGCGTGTTTTCTTGGGTGCCTCCGCGGTGCTGCAAAACGGTGACGTGTTTGGGCGGTGCGGTATGGCCCTCGTCGCGGCCTGCGCGAAGCTGTTCCGTAAGCCTGTATTATGCTTCAGCGAGAGCTACAAGTTTGTGGCGGAAGTGTGGGTGGGTAACTTGGCGCAGAACACCAAACTAGCCGACATGAGGCCTGCGACAGAGATGCACGGCGGCGACGTCAGCAGTCGAAGCCCACTGAGCCACTCGTCGCCGCCGACTCTCTCCCTTCCGCAGTCGCGTGCCTCCGGTGGCTGGGGCACGCCCACCCGCGCCGGCGACTTCTTTGCGCGCACCAGCGACGTCGTGCCGTTCTCCTCTTCCTCGAGCGCCGCCGGATATCTGTACGACCTCACCCCCGCCTCGTATGTGGATATGATCATCTGCGAGATGGGCTGCCTGCACACCTCAGCGATTGTAGCGGCGATTAAAGACCGCGAGAGCCGTGAGGTATCGCAGCTGGCGTACATCGCACGCAACTAGTGCAGGCTTAGGGAGGAAAAAGAAGAGAAACGGGGAATTGCATTTGTTCACAGAGCGGTTCATGACTATTAATTTTTTTTTGCTCTTCTCCCTGTGCGTTAGACTGCCGCAGAGTGCGGGCGTTTGTGCTGGCCCTCTCAGCGTTGGCCTCTTACGAAGGCGGTGCTGTGAAGTTTAAGTTCGATACGGTGTAAGCTGGTCTGTCGAGACTAAGCAAAACTCTTACGGATCGTAGCGTGCGCATGTTGTGTATCCGCTGATAACGATTCTCCTTTTTGGCTGTAATTCTATGAATTCTTTTTGCGTTCTTTAATTGGCAACGTCGGGTCGCTCAACAAAATGGAAGTATCATATTTAATGCTTTGTGGTGAAGGATGTGGTGACGGAGAAGAATGGATGAGGGAAAGCAAAAAATAAAATAAAAAGGGAATCCACAGGCAGTGGCTTATATGTGCTCGCGCCACGTGAAGCTCGAGCGCTGGATGAGCATCTGCGTGCCCTTTCTACAATACGAACCGCTTGTTCGCTGTGCAAAGCCGCCCTCATCTTCTCTCTTTTTCCTCTCCAAAATGCCGCACTCCCACTTTCTCTTTTCCAAACCTCTTGGATCTGCTTACCGCTTTCCGTTTTCACCTCATCTCTCTTGTGTCACTGCTTCCCGCACCCTCGATGCACGGGCCATCATCGATCACGTCGTCTTTGAGTTTTACTTCTCAGTGTGATTGGGGACTGACGTTCACCTTCACCACTTCTGCTTTGCCTGTCTTTTCAATATTATCCTCCATCGGATCTCGACAAATACGAATCGGTTTCACGTTTTTCCTTTGTTTTTGTAACCCCCCATTTACTTGGGGTTTTCTCCTTACCCCTTTGTGTGTACTCGCCGAAGAACGGAAGATCATCACGGCGGCCAGTTGCTGAAGTTGGCGAATGAAGTAGAGCTGCTGCAGTCTTCTTTTTCAAGCAACGACTGCAGAAGGTAAAGCGGAAACGAACTCCTGCCGTTTTCGCTACTTTCTTTTGAAGCGATTCGCTGCATGGATGTCCGAGATCGGGAATAATTGCAGAGGACGTGCACCAAAGTTCTATACGGATTTTTCTCTCCCTCTCTCTTGTTTTTCGATCTTCTTCAGGATTCCATCAATCAGCTTTTTCTTTGTTTCTTTCACGTTCTCCCTTAACAAGTCGAATACTTATTTTTATCTCCTGCTTTACGGCGGCAGATCTTCTCTGTCTTTGTAGGCGTTAGGCTTGCGCGCTGCGCTTTCCTTCTTGGTGTTTTTCTTTTGGATTCTTCGAATTGCTTCTCCACATCTTCGGTTGTCCCCGCACCGCTTTGGGATTCCACACATCTTTGCTTCTGCGTTTTCTTCTTTCTCCAGCGCCGGCTTTGCTTTCAGTTTTTTGCACTAAAAAATCGATCTCCTCCGTTTTCTTTCTGCGGGAACGAGGAAAGAAGAAGAAGCGTCTTGACACCTGACGAAGGCGCTTTGAGCCGGCGCGGCAGTGACGGGCCTACTTCCTTCGAAGTTACCTCTTTTGCACCTCTGCAAAGGCAATTTTTTTTTGAATATATGCATAAATATATATTGTTTATTTTTTTCTTTTTTCTTTTGTGTGTCCCCTCCCGCCCCCGGCGCTATTTGCTTTTGTGATCCCTCCGCCACAGGTACACGAGCATCTGTTTTTTTTTTTTTGCTTCAGAATCGGTACGGAGCGTCCGTCGTGGAGCTAATTTCTCTCTCGCGTCTCGTGTGACTATCGGTCTCGATTGGTGTGCATTCACTATCATTATTTGTTAGTCTAAAGATAATAAAAAAAGGACATAGGCACGCCACACCAAAATCTAAGCTGCACTGCGGAATCACTCCCGATAGCCGTTAAAGAATAGAAGAGAGTATAAAAGCCAGCGTAGCGGAGGGTCTCATCCACAAGGTGACTGCTACGTAAAGGATCAACACACTTGATTTGCGCAGGTATACGCCTATGTATATATATATATATATATATATATATATATACCTATTCACCGATCTTCAAATCTTTATGTTGGTGCTCTTGGCTCCCGTTGTGTGAGTTTTGTGGGAACAAAAAAATCGACGTTTTTCTCTTCACGCCTACCCAGAAGAAAGGGGAATCAAATCACTGCCTGGGTTACACCAGACCACGTACGCGCGGGTAGAGCACCAAAGGCTTCCGCTTGATTCTTCAGCACTCATCTTATACGTTTTTATATATTGTGCCTGTGGAGCTGCCTTGGATCACGAGCGCTTACACAAGAAGAACGAAAACAAAATGTCGAGTGATCACGTACCCGCTGTAGTCAGCAGTACCGAGGATCGCTACGTTGCTCACGGCCTGTGCAAGGATGAAAAAGCGAAGCCTTTTGATATGGGGATGGAGGACTCTTCTTGCGCCGCCGATGCTGCCGACGTGTCGTCGCAGCCGTCCAGCCCGTCGTCGGGAGGTGAAGGCGAGACGACCGATGTGGCTGTAAGCCCTCTTCGAAACGCCACCATGATCGATGAGGACGTGGAAGACTTCCCTGCCGCCACGTGCGTCTCGACGCCGCCAATGCGACCCAACCACCAACCACGTCAGATGAGTCTGAGCAGCTTGGCCCCCCCTGGGTGCTCACGCGGGCTGCTCGGCGCGAACATTGTGGTGCATCCGGAGCAGCAGCAAACCCGCAGGGTGTCTGTAAAGGTGGTGGAAACGCCGCAGCCGTCACCATCAAACCACCTGCCAGCCACCACTACTAGTATGATTAGCGTTGCTAGCCCCACATCAAGAGCAGCGGTGCTCAAGACACCTTCAGAATTGAATACATCCCCCACGAGTGGGAAGGTGGCGGCGACTCTACCAGCGCTGCCGGCCTATGCGCGGACGCCATCGCGTGCTCTTGTAGAGCCGATGTCCGCGTTGGAGGTGCCACTGCAGCCGTCCCCGCCGTCGCCGGTGCGCAGTTCTACTGTCCCACTGCCACCCGTGCCGGCGGCTCGCGACGAGGAGCCGGATGTGTGCTGCATCTGCCTAGAGGAGTACAGCGTCGACAACCCGATGTTGCGCGGCGAGTGCCAGCACCATTTTCATCTGGCCTGCTTAATGGAGTGGAAGCAGCGCAGCAACTCTTGCCCGATGTGCTGCGCCGAGACGCTGCGCGGCGTTGGCGAGGTGCCGACACCGGCGGACACGACACCCGCTGACTCTGCGGAGGCGGCTCGCTTGCGCGAGATTGCCGCGCAGGATGAGGCATTAGCGCAGCAACTGCAGCGCAAGTACCTCGTGCGAGCCCAGCAGAGGCAGCGATACGCAGTCAGAACGACGCGTGCTTCGCCGACGGCGACGCCTGCCGAGTCTCACGAGCACAACGTCCCACTATTGCCCCCGCTCACCTCCGTGCCGTGGTCGGCCGGCCGGCAAGCCTCGAGGGGGCCACCGCCAAACAGCATGCAGAACGACGATGTTGTCGCATCTGAGGCCTCTGCTGCTGTGCCAGCTCCTGCCACGAGCAACGGCGTCCCCACCATTGGCACGGGGTCGTCGAAGAAGCATAAATCACGCAAGATAAACGCAACAGCACCGGCGCAGGCGAGTTCTTCGGGCACTCGACGGCGCTTTACGCCACCCGACGTGCACCCGCAGCTTCAGAGTGGCCGTCAATCGCATCGTCGCCCAAATGGAGGCAGTTGTGCCATGATGTAAAACCTTGAAATGAAGAAGCGCGCCGTCATGAGTGCCTACGATTGGAAGGAAGAAAAATGTGTGTGTGTGTGTGTGTGTGCCAACTTTACGGAATCTCTGGCTGTCTCGTTTCTACCACCACCGGTGCATTCGAGACGCGCTGTGCATGCGTGACATGGTGGAGACTAGCCACTGCCATGCTGCAAGTGAGATGAACACCAGTTGTTTGTCGTAGGCACACGCTCTCGCCACCGAATCGCAGAAAGCATGAAGAAAGTTTCGAAAATTTCTTTTATATTTTTGCTCTTTTGCGCTGCCACTAAAATCGTGTGTTTCACGCGTTTTCCTGTGCGCTCCGTCTTTTTCCTGTTTCTTTTGTAGCTTACTTTTCTTCCGTGCTTTCACCTTCTCAACACGCACCTTCAATACCTGTATCACGGCATGGGCAGTGATCCGCAGCAACAGTAACAGAAGAAGGAGCCCCATACAATGTTGATCGCCTGCTAGGCAATGCCCACGCCGTAAGTGTGACGATACACTAAAGGCCCGGTATCGCTGCTTTGGATGCGCAGACTAAATAAACTCCTCTTCCTTGCTTTTGTTTTCTGTGCTAACGAACGATGCGTGTCCACCATCTTTCGGCGGCGCTCGTCTCCGCGTGCCCCCTTTTGCGCAACCTGCTAAGGATTTGGTGGTCTTTGCTCATTTATCGTTGAGGCTGTCTGTGCCGATGCAACCGAGCAGAGACGGATGACAGGCGCAATAGGCCAGGCCGCTTGAATTCTAAAGGGGGAGGGAGAGAGAGCGAAGGCTCCAAGGTCTTCGTTCATGGCCTCGCTCTTACCTTCTACTCTTTCCCTTGTGGGAGAGGGTTTGGTAGATCGACATCTTTACTTTAGTTTTTGGTGGTAGTGTAACTCCTTTTTGCTTCTTTGTTGTTGTTGTTTTTGTTTGCTTTGCCGCCGGTTGTCTTCTTTCGATGTTGTAGGCGTATTGCTGTGTTTTGGCGTTTCTACGTTCTTGCTATCTTTTCTGCTTTTTGTTTCTTCACCTTTTCTTGTTTCAGCGTTTCTTTTGTTCCTTTTTTGTTTTCTTTTGTCTCGTGCTCTGTGAATTTTCCTTCTCCGACCTCCAACCTTCGCGCCTCTGTATTTTTTTTTGCTTTTTCTTTCTAGAGGTATGAATTGTCTGAACTTTGCCGTTGTTCTCCTCCGCATCATCCTGTGCTGAATTTTTCTTTTCTTCCTCGGCTGCGGTAATTGAAGGCTCTCTCGCCTAAACATTTCTCTTTTTTAATTCTTCGTCCAAGGACTTCTTTTTTCTTTTTTGTCCCCCATTTTATCCTTCTGAAAAAGTCTGCCTTACAGCGACTTCCTAATGGGCAGCACTCTTGCGCAACAGGCGGTGTGGACTACAAAACCCAGATGCTCTAGTTGGGCCGCACGTTGGCGAAGCTTATGCGCTGAGAGGGAAAAGGATTATGCTCACTGTGGTGGTGCACTGGCTGTGCTCAGTCTCTTCCTATCATTTGCTGTGACTTTAGAGGTACCTGCGCCTCGCTGCAAAGGGTTCTGAACTAGAGCCTCTATAGTATTCGATAGAGCTCACAATACACACGCATACCCTCTTCTTCTGTTCTTTGCTTGTATGCAGGCAACTGCCTTCCCTTTAAGAAGGCCTCTCCCATCCCATGCGTTTCTCACGTTTCGCTCTCCTCTTCGATTCTTACGTTCTCCCATTCTCTCACTTCCTCTCCTTTACATTTTTTCGTTCTCTCACATGCTATGGCGCCCCTCTC
>LJSK01000437.1:1968-12801 GCA_001299535.1 Leptomonas seymouri
CCCCCCACCCACCTCCACATCTCATCCCCAGCGAATTGTTTTTTGTGTGTGTACGCGAGCCATTGCAATCGTTCGTGGCTGCTGCGAGTGAAACCGGGCGAAGTGGCAAACGGGAGAGTAGTGCGGCGTGGCGGACGCCGTGTTCGCAGAGGGTGGGGCAGGCCTAGACGCTCTTGCTGTCCGTCCAGCACCAGAGGAACAACCCCCTCGTATTCGAACCGCTTTGTTGTGTTCGGTGCCGGCTGCATGAGGAGCGCTCCCTCCATAAAACTCTGCGACGGGCCGCTCATGGGGCATTTTGTAATAGTGGGCATTGGCTGCACCCTCCCCCCCCCATATTTCAGAACCAGTCGTGTGGCAGCGGTCACGACGTCTGAGTTAGCTGCGATGCTCGTGTGCCGGTACGCGGAAATCATTGTTGCAGCCTGCAGGGTGCGGCGAATCCTGACTGTCAAAGGCTTACAGAAGCAGTAGCAGCTGTAGACGCTTTTCTTTTGGCTTCCGAAGGAAGGCAGAAGAGTGACTCCTGTTCGTGTACTAATGACTGGAAGAGATGATGTAGCGTCTTCCGTCGTTCAGGAAGAAGCGAATTCACGGACTATGCACAGCGGCAAATACGTACACAAGGCGCCTTCACCAAGAAGATTTGTGTGCGCTTTCCCCTTTCTTCGAGACGCTGACATACACACGCCGTGGGGCGCTGCCTCATAGTCCCACAGGACAGGCTCAGTATGGATCTGGGTAGCGGTGTCGGTGGTGCTCACAGCGGGTACGGAGGAATCGTGTTAGTCCATTGTTCCACCATTTCTCTGTCGACGAAGAGCACCCTGGATCGCTTTTATGAGCAAGCCGCCTTTGTAGTCTGACTACTGCACGCAGTAACCAGTCACTCAGTCATCTCCGCCATCTTTCTCTGGCGGCAACAGCACCGTGGTTTTCCACGGGCCCTTTTCTGATACCCTTAGCGAGCAAAGAAGATACACACGCTCTGTGTGCGTTGGTGCACGTGAGCGAGAGCTCCAGTGCTCATCTTACCACCTTCCGTGAGTTCTTCGTGGTTCGCGGTGCAGGCCCACCGGTTGAGCCGCAACTCCTAAAACTGGCTGCCTTTGCAGAGCCGCCAAAACGACGGCGTGCTGCTTAGCACCGACAGAGTAGCTCATTGCAGTTCATGAGAGTGCAGCAGGCTAAAACTGGGTGAAGGGTGGCAACTGTGGCGGCCGCCCTCAGCACTCATTGCCCACGAGCGATCATCCTACACGAGGAGGTGTATATGCTTCACGAAATCGCGACGCTGGTCGAGGCCCCTTGCTTTAGTGCCCGACGATGCTGGAACAGAAGAAGCTTTCATACGTGTTGTTGTTTGTCGATGATGGATTACAGGTGGTGCGACAACAGGTGGACGCAACAGCGCTTCTCGTGTTCCTCTCACAATGCACTTTGTGGATGTGAAGGCCCGCTCTTGCACCTCTTCTGTAAAAGAGAAAGAGGTTCGATTTCTGTAGCGCGCCCCTTATTTCTTTCGCTTCTCGTTTTCCAGCTCGGTTTATGTGAAATTTAAAGCTCTCACCCTAGCACACACCCGATTTTGTGTGCTGTAGAAGTGATTACAACCCTGCGTATCAGATCTGTTGCTTCGCGCATGTGCCATTCATGGTCTGCTTGCCAACAACGGGAGCACTGCCAGACTCTCGCGCACCGTGTTTTTTTTTTTTACTCTCCTATTTTGGAATAGCAAAGAAGGGTGTCGCAAACAGTCCCATAAGCACGCAGCCCACTCAAAGGTGAATTTACTCCTCATATATGTGTTTTTATGTATATAATTATTTATTCATAGAGCGAGGACGAACGCAATTGTGGCTTCAAGAAACAAAAATCAAGATTGGCTGGCGCACAGATGCTGTTGCTCAATTGTGCGCTATGAAGTTTTCTATCAAAGAGTAGAAATCGTTGTGCAGGCGGCGACGCATTATGTGGTGGCGCACGCACTGCGTCTTGTCTTTTTTCTTTTTCTTTTTGTATTGATAAGTGTGCGATGCACAGTGTTGCGCCAGATTTTTCGTCTTATTTCCTTTCTGCTTGGTAAATCGTTTCCGAATAGCCTGGAGATCCACGGCGCAGCCTGAAGGGGGGCCGATGCCGTCGAGGTAACATTGTCGTTGGTGCTTTTGCTGTTGCACCACCACCATCGGAGCCCTTGCCGAGGCGATGTTCTAATCGTGCGCACTTGTGTACGCAGAAGCAGCGACCGACGCGCGGCCGGCGCTATGCGTTCTTTCAGGTGTTGTACCAACTTCCATCTCCCTACCGCCTCCCGCCCCCTTGCATCTTTTTTTCTGCGATTTCAGTAGCCCGCAGCGCGTGGCCGTGAAGAATAATCTTTTCACCACCGGCAGGCGTACTGACTGACCCTCTTCCCCCTCGTCGTGTCACATCCGGCAGAGAAGGACTTGGTCTCAAACCTGTGTGTGCGCTTCGCAAGAGATGTCGACCATGCGAACGGAAGCGGATGCCTTTGCGGTTGCCGTGGTTGCCCCTGACAACGCTCCGCACAACCCACGCAGAAGCTCGCAGGAGATGCAATCTTCTAGGGAACCTTTCAATGATGGGGATAACACAACTACCGTTCAAGAGTCTAATACAGAGTTCAGGTCACCAGAGGAGTCCATTGAGGATTTGGTGGATCGCCTCATCATCCACGGCGATCAATGCACTGAGCACCTTCCCATCATGACCTCACCAGAGCTGCGAATCATCGGCAAAGCCGTTTCCTTTTCGCTTGAGAAGACCGTGAACGGAGACAAGAAAGTGTGTTACTACACTGGGCTGGTGTCTTCGGTGACCGCTGCTGCTGTCACGTTGATGCATGTGAACTGCTATACGGAGAAAGATTTCGAGCTGTACAAGAAGCGCGAGCGATCGTTCTTAAAGAAGAAGGCCGTCGGAACGCAGAATTTGAAAAACGGAAACTCCGTACGTTCTTCACCTTCCGAGGGTAAGCCAATGAATTCAATCCACGCCCTGTCTTTGTATGGGAACGTCACGGAGGAAGAGGTCCGCGTAGAGGTACAAGATGGACTGGCGGGGAACGGCGAGAACGCAGCGCTACTTCGCGTGGATGCTGCTGGTAGCCTGGCGGCTGCTACTCAATTCAGCATTGAGGTGACGGAGGCGGAGCCGGTGGCGTTTTCTGAGGGGCAACATGCCGGTTCCTCTGTTGGGGAGAGCCCGCCACCCATCCATTCCCGAGCACGTGCCGCATTCCGGTCGAAGGTTTCTTCCCACAGCGTCTCCTTCGGCCCTCTTCCATTCGCTTCCTTCCAGCGCAAACGGCTCCGCAACGTCCGCTTCTGCCGAGACCCGCGCAGCAGCTTCTACTCGTTGTTCGAGGACCCGTCCAAGAAGCTGATGGACATGCAGTATCTGCGAATGTTTGTGCGCCGGTATCTGGTGCACACAAGTCAGTGCAACAACCCCGATAAGATCCCACTCTATACCTTCGTCACTTCAAGCAGCGGCTGCTCGAGCATGGATCACGAACTCGTGAACCGAGTTGCACGTGAGGAGCTGCTCGCGCTGATGCAAATTGACAAGTTGATTGAGAGAAATAAGAAGCAGCAGCAGAACTCGGAGAATGGGTTGGCGCCTGCCGCAGGTGTGTCTCCTCGACGCAACGCAATCTTCGCGCGAACCGGTGTTCTCTTCCACACTCGCATACCCCACCATTCGCTGGTCACCGGAGTTGTGATCGCAGCCCTCATCATTATCTGTGCGTTTTATATCAGCGCCTGTATGAACGTGTACAGCGACCCTTTCATCTCCTACTTTCTCTTGGAGACGGTATGGGTTATGGCGGCTGCGCTGGTGGTGTGGGCGCTCGCTGCAGCGGCAACCATTTCGCACGCTTTCTACATGCGGATCCCTCTCAGGAAGAACTTTTTGCTGCTGGTAGCGCGTGGCGTACTCTGCGTCGGTGCTGTAGTCTGCTCAATCACCTTCATCATCATCACCATTACACGCATGTCACACAGTGCTGTGTACAATTACATGGTATCTCAGCCCGATGAATATTTGTGTTCCTTTTACCAGAGAAAGCAGTGCACGGGCCTTGACTACACCTGCAGCAGTCGGTTCAGAGAGCGCGCCTTGTGCCCTCCTTCGTGTACAACGGGCTTGTTACATGACATCACGTGCCAATCTGAGATGTGGACGCCGATACACCTGTTGTATTACCCACTAGTTGTGGTCTCTGTTGTCATTCTATTTGTTTTCACATATTCCCTGTTGTTGACCGTGAGGGTAGTCCTGGTCGCGCACAACATCGAACGGATGCGCCCTTGAAGTTCTTTGAGGAGCGCTTGCTCGTTTCATTGAACGCCAACCTCACTGCCACAGCAGATGGATGAATGTCTGATTGAAATGTGTTCAGCTGCTTTTGTTTTGTGTATAGAACGGTACCGCCATCTGTCCAATCCACCTTCTTTTGGGGCACTCTTCATTCCCCTTGAACGCCCTCATCGATCAAATTGAATTACTTAAAGTGCAGCAATGCGCTCTTTTAAACTTTTTGTGTGTGTCTGTGTGTGCCTGTGTGTCTCTTATTGGCTTAACGTGGAGGGATTTTCGTTGCATGCTTGATCTTTAGTTCGACTTTTCACCAAACATAAATCGAGAAGGCTCGCAGTGGGTTCTCCCTCCCCCTTATTTTCCTCCCTCTTACTGTATACATATATACATATATGTACGTATATATATATATATACATACATATATACACGTATATACGCTTATATGATGTGGTCGTTGCTTTTTTTTTCCCCGTTTTTTTTTTTCTATCTCCACTCTAATATCATGGTTTAGCAGTTTTGCTTTGCACTTCCTTCCACCACCCTCGTCCACGTCACAGCAACCGTTTTTGGTTATCGCCTTTATTTTCTTTGCGGCATAGTATCGCCGCGCATGGGTGTCGCAGATGAATGTGGTATTATACCAATCCGCACATACTGCCTCATCCC
The DNA here is from genome assembly GCA_001299535.1 of Leptomonas seymouri. Taxonomy (NCBI): domain Eukaryota; phylum Euglenozoa; class Kinetoplastea; order Trypanosomatida; family Trypanosomatidae; genus Leptomonas; species Leptomonas seymouri. Next base: position 6,984 of record LJSK01000437.1, read on the forward strand.
CTCTCGCATGGTTTCATGGCTGTTGGTCTCACTTCTTCACCTTCAGCGTGCCAACTTATGCGAAGACAAGAACGGTTCGAGAGCTTCCATTGGCACTACGCTCTCCACGCTGCCAGACTTTATATCTGTTTCATCTTGGGACCACGAAGTATTTCTTAAGTTTAGTATATACACCCTTATTTTTGCGTTTCGATGTACGATCTGTTGTGTGCATGTCTCACCGTAGGCTACGTATAACACGACTAGCCTTCGACTAACTTTTTATAATTTGTTAACTTCCAGCTCTTTGTTGCGAGCAATCAAAAGAAAAACACAAACACGCGAAGATATATATATATATATATATATATATATGTGTGTGTGTGTGTGTAAAGGAAACGAGTTTTCAAGCCAGCTAAGCCGGAAGCCGAAGCTCAAGTGCTCTTGGGTTGCTATGAAGGGGGTTGCTTCAACTTACGCGGAGGGAGAGCGCACAGCACTGGTCACGCAACGGTGCGCTTTCGGCTTCTTTGTTTTTCTCGTGGCTCCCTTTTTTCCCGCTACTCCGTACTTCCCCACCCCCACCCCCCCTCAACGCCGATGCCCGCTCAAGGGTACGGCGCCCCCCTCCCTAAACTTCTGTATCTCTCACTACAGGAATCTTCCACAATCACTCTTGAAAAAACGACGTGTACCCGCTCCTTTATGCCGTCTCGAGAAACAAGGGTAGCGGAGACGGCGCCGGGTATCACCCGCGATACGGCACAGGTAACCGCTAGTGAAGCCCCTCTCATCGTGCAGACGGCTCCCAACGCCATACACGCCCCTGCGTACGAGGCTGCAGAAAATGTCACGGTTGAAAACCTCGATGAGCCGCCTGCGCCCACGATCGACGACGTTCTCCGCCGCCTTATCTTTCACGAAGACCGTCCAATCGAGAATCTGCCGAATATGGTCTCCCCCGAGCTGAAGCTGATCGGGCGGTGTGTGAGTTTCCGTGTGAAGCAAACCATCAACGGCATTACCGCACCGTATTACTACACCGGACTTGTGGCGATGGTGACCGACACCACCGTGACTCTCATGTACGTCAGTCGCTACACAAGCGTGGATTTTAAGCTTTACCAGTCGAGAGAGCACCGAATATCAGACTTTATAAGTGACGCAGGCTATCAAGCCCTGCTGCAGAGGGGGGAGATGGGTATTTGCCAACAAGACGGGCTGCAGCACGGTAGAGCGGCGTGCCCGAGGAATGACGTACGCTCTGAGGCGAAGTCGTCCTCTACGGGTCAGGTAGAAGAGGCCGAAACGTGGGATATAGTTGCTGCCTTTTTATCTCGCCCAAACCCCGCTGGCAGTCTCGCACCGGCGCTGAGCCTTTCCTTGGAGCCAGCATCGAAAGCGAGGGCAGCATGCACGGTTGAGGGTCGCACCGGTGAACCCCCGAATACGCAATCGGCGCCGACATCTTCTACGCGGCCGCCCTATTTTCGAAACTGTGCCGAGTCGCTCGGCATTCTGCCGTTCGTGACGTTCCTCCGCGCGAACGTTCACGACGTGGCTTTTGGCCGCGACCCAAGCAGCGGCTTCTACGCACTTTTGACCACTCCAACGAAGCGCCTCGTCGACACCCAATTTCTGCGTATGTTCGTGCGGCGGTATCTGGTACACACGAGTGAGCACAACAACCCAAGCCAGGTGCCGATTTATCTCTATCTGACCGCCCTCGGCGGGTGCCCCCACCTGGATCGTGGCTTGGTGAATCGACTGGTGCGTGAGGAGCTGCCGCGGCTGATGCATGCGGACTGCGCCATTGCAAAGGAGAAGCGGAAGCTGCGCCTCCGCGAAGCTCGACTGAGCGCCGCTATCCAGGAGTACCGGGCACCTCAAGGCCTTTTCGTCAACACCGGTGTGCTGTTCCTGACACAGATTCCTCAGCACACCTTCATGTGTGGCTGCGCCACGCTTTTTTTGACAGTGTGCTTTGTCGTCTTTCTGGCCATTTTCTTTGTGTCAATGGAGGACCGGCTCATTCGTCTCTTTGTAGCTCGCTTGATGAGCTGCTTTGTGCCCTCGATTATGGTGTGGGCGATGACAGGCACCCTAACACTGCTGCATTCAACTTCTATGCGGGTGCCGCTGCGCCAGAATATAGAAGTGCTGGTTGCACGTGCAGCTCTTAGTGTTGGATCGGTAGTGTTTGCCACGATCTCCATTTCGAGGATCAGCCACAGCATGTCCAACGAACGGATTTACGATCATCTGTACCGGCAACGCCATAGCAGTCTCTGCGCGTTCTACGATCGGCACCATTGTTCCGGATTTTATTATTCCTGCGATGAGGGCGCTTCTAATAACTCGCTGTGCAACAGCTGCGCCATTCATTACCCCGGCACCGAGTGCTTTGTGGCCATTTGGAGTCGCCTACAATTCGCTACGATGCCGCTTCTGCTGCTTTCTGTGTTCATTCTTCTATGCTCAGCGAACGCGCTGATGATGCTCGTAAAGCTGTGCCTGCTATTCCGTTCCCTGTCGGAGGCGGCGACCTCATAGAGAATGAAAAGTGTCCTGTAGCAGCTTTTGTTTCATACAGGAAGGTTGATTTCACGTTTATAAGCTTCTTCTGTATTTTTTATTATTCGATACGATTGCGATACCTTAAAGGTGCGTGGATATCCGCTTCGACGGCTGCACCACCAACCGCCACTAAGTCATGGGACTCTCTTTCTGATCCAGCTTTTTGTTCTTTCGTTTACCCTACATAAATCTTGCTTCGGGGCAGAACTGCTTCGCATCTCTGTAAACTGAAGCATTCGTCGCACCGGATCTACTCCCACCCCCCTCTTCCACACATAGAAATACGTAAAGGACGAGGTGGTGGTGGTGCTTTCCAACGGTAAGATATATTGGTTTCTGTTCGCTGCGTGACGTTACTCCGTGAAGGAGAAGGAACTGCTCTGCTGTGGTTCGTTGTGCTCTTTGTTCGGTGAATGTAAACCCCTCTACGTCCTTGGTTGCCTCTCGTATTCCTGGTGGAGCGATGGGAGCTTCGTGGCAACCGCGCTCTTCCCCCACGAGTCACCGTTTCGTACTCCTGCTTTTTGATTCTTTTGCGTTCCGGTCCACGGTTTTGCTGTTGTATGTGGGGGGCGGAGAGAAGTGGGGAACCCCTACGTGCAGCCCCCCCCCCCGTCTCAAACGTTGATCATTTTCACACGTCTGTTCTCTACGCGTGTGCGTTCTATTGATGGAAAGCAGTATACCGGTTGTGCTTCTAGCTTGGCGTACTTGTTGGCCTCTGTTTACGCCGTACTACCGGGTGCCTCCTCATGTTGGCAATCGGCAAGGTGCTGTTCTGTGCTTCAAGTTCAGAAAGAAGAGCTAACGCGCTATTGAGCTTCATCCATGCTGATATACGCCACCTGTTTCTACGCGGCCACTGGAGGGTGGCAGCTCACATGTGGACCCCGATTGTATATATGTCGGTCTTGAGCACTCTCACATTTTCATCTTCTCCGCTTTCTTTTTGCATTTTTGTTTTCCTTTTTACGGCCGCCCACGCAGATGACTTAGGATAGTATAAAAGAAAGCAAACGCAAAGCCCACCAGCTGCTTTGTGCAATGTCGTCTAGAGGTGCGTACGCTGGCGATGTCGAGAGTCTCATCAACCGTTCTCTGCGTGACAGCGTTAGCCTGGTCGCAGCGGAGGAGGATACGGAGTCCCCGTTGCGGTGGCGAGAGTCACGCCTGCCGGAGATTGCGGCGCGCCTGCAGCGTACTCTTGCCGAGGAAGCCGCAAGCTGCCTCGTCATCCACGATGATAAACATATTGAGAACTTGCCCTCGATAAAAGCGCCGGAGCTGCTGCCGATTGGGCGATGTGTGAGCTTCGGCACGAAGCAGACGACCAACGGCGTCAGCACGGTCTGGTACTATACTGGCTTGGTCTCCTCAGTTACCGCTACGGCGGTTACGCTGCTGTACGTGAACCGCTACACAGAATCGGACTTCAAAGCGTACAGAGAGCGCGAAAAGATGGCGTCGTCCGGCAGCGTCGTGAGTGACTCACACGGGTTTCGAGAGGGGGATGGCAATGCGCAGGCGTTGATCCTGACAGGCTCAGATGTCATCTCTGCGGGTCGTCGGTCTTCTGAAATTCAGGCTGGTGTTCCTCATTTTTCCTGTCGCCTCAGTGAGGCTTTTTCAAACACGTTTGGTGTATCGCAGCATGTCTCAGTCGATCCTCGTGGAAGCCTGTGTCCTGCCGTGAAGATGACGACTGGGATGGAGCTGCAGCGCCTCTCCGCTCACCGCTCTCGCACTGGCTTGGAAGGCCGAGAGGGCTGCGCGGAGAGGACGGCCGTGGACTCTTCACAAGGAGTACGTGCCCTCACTCTTCGTACCTGCAGTGCTTCCCTCGGCCCTCTTCCGTGTGCCACATTTAGTCGCTCGAACATCCATGATGTGGCTTATGGACGTAGCCCTGACAGAAGTTTCTATTCGCTCTTCCAGGATCCTTCGACGAAGCTGATGGACATGCAGTATCTGCGCATGTTTGTGCGGCGGTATCTGGTCCACACGAGCGGGGGCAACAACCCCGATAAGGTCTCACTGTCAGCCTATCTTATGAAGGCAATTGGGTGCCCCAACATCTGCTGCGAGCTCGTGAATCAGCTCGTGCAGGAGGAGGTTGTACAGCTCATGCACCAAGATCGCGCCATTGGGAAGGAGAGGAAGCGGCTGCGAAATCGTCAAGAGCGTCGCGAGGCGACTCTTCGCGAGTACCGCGCACCATCAGGCCTCTTCGCTAACACTGGATTCTTGTACTTGACGGGCCTCCCGCAGGGCACCCTGTTGGCGGCTGTCACGATGCTTTTCTTTACCTTTGCCTTCGCGGGCTGTTTTCTCCTGCCGGTGATCGTCGCCGGTGATGGTCTCATCAAGACCTTCTTCAAGGACGTAAACGATACCTTTATGGCTGCGCTGCTGGTGTGGAGTGTGGCGAGTATGGCGATGTTCTTTCACGCCATCGTCATGCGTGTGCCGTCGCTCGCGAATTCTCCTGTATTGATTATTCGTGGTGTAACCTCCGGAGCCTCCGCCGTGTACGCCGTTCTCTGCGTAGTGCTCATCACCTACTGCACCACGAATGAGTACTTATACCAGACAATGCGTGATAGCAACCGAAATGACCTCTGCTCCTTCTACGAACGCAACAAGTGCTCTGGCTTCTTGAACAGTTGCCAAAACTACTCACGTAGCGATCCACTGTGCGCGCCCTGCATGCCGGTGTCCTACCCTGAAACGTTGTGCTACTCAACGATTGTAGATCAGCTGCAGCGGATTATGATTCCGTTGTTTCTTTTTTCCATCGTCATCTTCCTTACGGCCGTGCACTCCCTCTTTGTGCTTCTGAAGCTGCTCCTGATTGCCCGCTCCGCCTCCCTCACCACCCATGTTTAGGTCTTCCACACCGAGCTGCTTCTATTTGGGGTTGTGAGTGTTATGTCGCGTCGCTCTCTTCTCGATTGTTCCCCCGCCACTTTGTTTGTATTCGGCTTCGCGTGCCTTTTTATTGTCATTTGTATATAGCGCATGCTGTTTCTCTTTCATTTTGTCTTTGCGTGCGTGTTGGCTGTGTGAGGGTCCGCTACGGCGTGTGAGCGCTATTTCTCTTTTCTGCTGCACAACGGAGCCTGGCAGGTTTCCTCAAGTAGGCGGGCACTTCTCTAGCACGACGCGCATGTGCCCGTGAAGGACGGATGACGCACCCGCTTTGACGCCGCGGTGTCTTTTGGCTCACTGATATTTTGCTTGTGTGTGTGCGTGTATGTATGTG
>LJSK01000438.1:1065-14256 GCA_001299535.1 Leptomonas seymouri
GCAGGTCTACCAAGCAGCAGAGTCTGGTAGTGTAGATGGTTACGGGTGGGGAGGGCGTGAAGGGTGTGCTTTTGATGGAAGTCCACCGGGCAGAGTTAATGGGCTCGTGTGTCTTAGGAAAAACCGCTTGATGTTTTCCGATGGTGTGACGCTAATGGGCGTGAACTGTACTGTGCGGCTGGGTACGGTGCGTAACCTGCATATCCTGTTTTTGATAAGCGTGAAGATTGTGTTGATCACAGGGTAAAGAGGTCGTTACTGTGCTTTTGCATAGCTGATCTCAAGGAAAGATGTTGAGCTCTGCTACAATGTTAATGGTGTAGGCATAATCTATTAGTGAAATCGATGTTTGAGGTGGTGACGGGCTGGTAGCTAATCTTGCAACAACTTGTTGAGGAAGAGGTGGAATGCAATGGGAGAAGGTGGCGTGAATGCCACCGTTTATTGGCGGTTGAACCGCTCTCGAGTCGATATTTGTGGTGTTAGGTAAGTTGATGCAAAACGGTTGTTGTTCCTGTGTTGCGTGTGTGAGTGAGGGGTAAAGGATAGCACCGCATGGATGCTACAATTTAGTGAAGGCGCTGTCATTCCGGCTATTGCAGAGGTTGATGCCGTGAGCTCTAAGATCCTCGCAGCAGGGTTGTTGTTCTTATGGCCGGGAGAAGTGGCGGTGTGTCTCCACGCTGATGATGCTAGCGGCAATGGAAAACTCCAACCTGTTCGAGGGGGGGAGTGTCGCGGGGCTTCTACATCAACGTTGTCGCGGGTTTCCTCACATTGAAGCTGAACGCGGTTTTATTGGCGTCCTCCTGGATGGAGGCGAGCGGATGAAAGGGGGCACGCAGCACTGGGGTGACTGCGTCGACGCCCAGTTGCTGTAGCTACCTGTGATGATGCGAAAAAACTTCTGGATGGTCAGTCGCGGCACCAGCTGATTGCGCTGCAGCAATGTTGTTGGTAACGCTTTTATGTTATCGGGCCTCAATGCCAGAAACAAAAAACGCCTCCTTGGGGGAGAGGACGGGGGGCCCGGTCGCGCAGTGACAATTGAGGCGCAAAAACGTGTGCAGTGCGTTCTGCACCCCGCTCGCCGTGACAGAGATGCCTAGCGCGGCAATGATAGAAAAAAAGAGGGGGGCAGCTGCAGAGGCTCCGGCTAGAAGTGAGCCACGTCGCACCCACCAGCGGGAAAAGAATGCGTACTATCGCCACCACCTCGGCTTCATCAGCAAAGTGCCGCAGAGTTACGTGGTGGGGAGTATCGATTGTCACAGGTGACGCGTGGAGCTGTGATGGGGTGGCCAAAATCGACTCCAGTGGGCGTCGCATTGTACTTTACCATCGTGGCGATGGAGGTGGAGTGGCCACCTTCCTTGCATCTGCACATGGAGCCCTGAGCAGCTAAGTTCACGCCTCAAGAGCCACCGTAATCCCCACCCCACCCTAGATTTAATATCAGTGCCAGTCGTGTAGTGATGTCTTTTCGTAATTGCGCGTTGGGTCTGCAAAGACGCCTTCGCTGCCCAACCGAGGTGCTAAAGCGTCTCCATGAGCGCCGCCCCCCCCCACCTGCGCCGACCCACTCTGACTGCGTCGCTGCACCTGTGGAAAAGTATTGAGGTGTAGCTGCCCATGCCGGAGTCGGCTACGTAACTCGCCGTCTCGTTTTAGAGGAGCTGTACGAGTGATAGGGAGTTCGTGCTGGGTAGCCTATTTGAGAAGCGCTGATCGCGTGCTTTTCATCATAGGTAGTGGTGCCCCGCCTTGTTGAAGGGTGCGCACTGCTCTTGAAAGAGCGACGTGAGTAGGGAGAAGCCCAGCAGTGCCACAGCTGAGGTGCTGGCGTCTTTAAAGCACTTCGTGACAAAGTGCATCGTCTGTTCCACGGGGCAGGGAACGAATGAAAATTGCCTGAACCCCCTTGATTCGCCATCGCATCCAACGGCGCTGTGCCGAAGGGGGTGTACAGAGCTGGTAGCTGTCTGAATCATCGTCTTCAGCACCAGAACCAACCCGGTGTATTCATCCTCGCCTATCATCGAATTGCTCAAGTATGTGAACTACTTCTTAGCCATGCAGAAGAAATCGACGGCGTAGCTGAGCACCAGGAGCAGCGCCGCCTGACTCGGCGCGTGCTCTATTCCCGAATTGTGTTGGAATTCACAAAGGGCGTGAAGCAGACAAAACTGTTGGTTCTCAGCACGTTCGAGCTCGGCAGCGCTGTGAGGCCCGTGCTTGAGGAAGGACCAATAATAGTGAGCAGCGTAAAGCTGTCTGTTAGTGCGTCCTCAAATACTATGGCATAGTTCAAATAATTTTGCACGACGTTTTCAGCACTACGGTGATATGCCGGCTATATGAAATGGGGTAGCTGTCAGCGCAGAGGGGTTGCGCGCGTGCCAGTCCGCAATGCCGTTGCGGTGCCGTCGTCCTCATCAGTAGAGTTGTAGACACGCTGGAGGAGGTAAATAGGGTCGTTGGTAGCAGTAGCAATGCATGCACACAGGAGAAGCGTGAGCTGTGAAGGAACGGCAAGCGGCGCATTAAAAGATAAAAGATAAAAGATAAAAGAGATGGGTGTGTCAGGAAAACAGAAGGCATGCAATCGCAAGCCTCACGAATAGAAGAATGAAGCAGTACCTCTGTATGCTAGTTCCATGAGGAAGAAACGGGCATGTTTGCGCGGAGAACATCGATATCCCTGCCTACAACTACGACGATATAGATCTCGATGGTGATAAGGATATAAAGAAGGGGGGGACCATTAGCTGGTACAGTTGCAATCAGACATCTGCTAAGTTAAATTCGTCACCGAGAGCCTATTTAGGCACCGAATGTGCTTGAAGCAGATACATAATAAATAAACAAATAGGCAGAAGAAGCGGAAGAAGCGGCACACCATTGAGCCTGAAGGGCGGTGGGCTTCCCATCGACAACATAAAACGGCTCTTATTGCCCGCTATCCCGTATAAAAGATTCTGCACCTGCATATAATCACAATAGAACGACCATAGGCAGTTATGTTGCTTCCTCTTCTTATGTTAACGACGCCTATAGGGGTAACTCCCTCACCTCGGTTTCGATAGCATCGGAGGCTGCTGCTAATCTCAATCGCCCATCTCGTCCATCACGATCAGCCGCTTGACCGACACGTCAAACTTAAAAGACGGGCCCCATGTCTCCGTGTGTACACAGCCATCCGGCCTCACATACTCTGTCTCAACGGCTTCCTCAGGCGCAGGTACGTCGCGCGGTCGCTTCCACATTAGCGGTGGTGAGGGCTGTGACGCCGCTGTTGTCGCCGTTGTAGAAGCACAGCGCTCATACTGTACGGCGTTGAGCTCAAACTCGAGCTCCACCTCTTCCTCGTCTTCCTCCCCCTCGCCATCACCGCCAAGCCTTCTACTCCACGCCAGCCCCTCCCGCGCTTCTGCATCCACCCATGCCGCACCGCTCAAGCGACTGAAGGCGATCCATGACACCGTGCTAGGACCTCTGCGCTGCGCTAAAAAAGACGGTGTGTCGCCGTGCACGAGCCGCACACCCGCCATCCCGCTGGCCTTTTTGGTCTCCCCAATATGAACTGCAGAAACTGTGGAAGCGATAGGCGGCGTGCCACCCGCGGGGGGGCAGCCACAGCGCAGCGTAAACGCATGCAGGCCACATTGATCAATGAGGCACTCTATTAGCCGTGTAAGAAAGTGAGGGAGCAGCCACGCGTACGACGGCAGCAGACGCCACACATAGCGCCGTGCGACGGGGCGCCGTGGACCTACCACAGCAACGGCTGCTGGAATTGCTGTTGTTGTTGTGGGTACGGTGTCCTCTGAGAATAAAAGAGTCGCTTCAGTGAAGCGGCCAGTTGGCCGGCATTGTCGAGAACCGCGGAACGGCAGCGATGAAACAAGCGAAAGAGAGCAGCCATGGAGCGGAAGAGGAGCGAGCACTAGCATGTTGAGGGCATCATGAGCGCCGACGGAGGGGTTCACAAAAGTGTGAACAGAGGTGGTATTGATGTCTTCCGTAGAGGACGCAGCGGCGTCGCCGTCCACTGTCCTTTCCGTTGAAATGGAATTTGAAGAAAGAAGAGGAAGATGAAGGACTGCATCCCAGACCACCCAGACAGGATTGAGGTCAGCCCCTGCCAGTTCTGGCGGCTCCACTACCAAGGCAGCTCCACTCAGCCACTCAAGCTCCACGCCTGTCTCCGCACATGCCAATGTGAGGTTCTTCTGCGTAACGCGAGAGGAGGACAGTAAACATATCAACAGACGTGCGTTCTCGACGCAAAGGAGCACGCCCAGGTCTTTCCACATGCGGTGGCCTAGCAGACGCATGATGAAGCAGTGCTGCGTCGTTGCCGTTGAAGCTTTCGTGTGCGGTGCAGCAGCCGTGGAGGCGCAGGACACGCGTGCGCTTGTCAGCTGCCGCAGTCCATCTTGCATTCCTTCTACAAACGCTCCATAAGAGAGCATATTTGGTGAAGCGGAAGATTTTGAAGACGAAAGCGAGGAAAACTCGTAAGGGCTGGGCTCAGTGCCGAGATGGTACACCGTACCGTGCCTTTGTGCACATTCATTCAAGAGATGCTGCATTCGACTCAGGCACTGCTGTGTGGACGGAGGATTGTAGCCGGGCAACGGTGCCGACTTTGAAACGCTCGCATCTTTGCTGTCATCCAGGGACACTTCGATATTCACTTCACAACGGGAGAGAAGTCCGTAATATGGGGTGGATGGGAACAGCCGCCGCTGTGGCGAGGACGAGGTCACAGGGCCTGCACCTGCTGACTGCCGCTGATGCGCCGGGGCAGTGGCAAAGAGGGAGGGGAAGTCCGTAAGTTGATGTTGGCAAGAGTAAGAGGTTGAGGGCTTGAATGCGATTTGCACGACGTCTTCGTCGTCGAGGCGAGTTGAAACGCCTGTGTGCATGGTACACTCGGCTGCAGTGTCATCCAGCACTTTGCCGCGTCGAAACTGTGTGGAGCCACTTTGGAAGACGTTCATCGAAACTGCGCAGATATGAAGGTGTTTCACTCCTCTGTGTTGACGGTGCCCGATCGCTTGCACCAGAAGTAACGCAGTGGAAGGGGGAGGAAGATGGCGAAAGTCGGTGGGCACAGGCCAGCGATGACCGGAGACAGAGGGCCGGCAAATGGTCACACAGGCAGACTTGGCAGCCACGAAAAATGAGGGGCGGAGCATACGCTAGCATCAATGCCTTCTTCTTTAATGTGCACAAAGAAGCTCCCACGTTTGAACTAATTCAGTTCATGTGAATTCTTCATACTCGGCGTCGATGACTTAGATCACGTGCACATTTGCAAAAGGCAAAGACAACAGGAGTGCAGAGCGGCAGAGCTGTAGATGCGAATACTGCAGTACAAGAAGATGGTGAAAGAACACAAAGACAGCACATGTATTGATGTACGCCGGGCCAACTGTGATGGGGGTAAATACACGCGACCAGAACCGACTACTGGGCTCAATCACCCTCACCGCCTCCAACTGCAACGACAGCAGTCGTTGCAGCCGTACCCCGGACAGAAGCCAACTGTTGCTGCAAGTGGCGCATGCGGTCATTCATGCGCACAATAACAGCGTCGGTCTCACACAGCGCGCCACTGCTGCCGCCAACCAGGGAAGCACGATCCGACTCGAGCCGACGCAGCTCCCGCACAATTTGCTCAACCGTCTCGCGTCTGAGAGCATCCATCACAGGAGGAGGAGGAGACAATGTTGCAGCCGCCGCGACACTCACTGCACTCGTTGGCACCGCTACCGTTTGCTTCCGTGAGTCCACACATAATTGTGGCACTGGTGATGCTGACGCCATAAGAGTTGTATCAGCTCCAGCACCTCTCATGTTTCGAAGCTGCTCACGTCGTCTGGCCAGTGCTGCCGTGAGTCGCCGGTTTCGCTCCTCCAGCTCCCTGCAGCGCTCTTGCACAATTGCCATCTCGGACTTGTGCAGCTGCTCCTGACGATCGAGCCGCAGCTGATGCTCGGCGTCCCACTGTGCACGCAACTGCTCTAGCTGAAGCGCAGGTGTCAACGCCGGAGAGAGCGCAGCACTGGTGCTCGACACGTTAAGGAAACCATTGGTATCCGAAGCTGCAGAGGCGAGCTGCTGGGAACGGTAGCGGTTAAAGGCCTCATAGAGGCCCAAATAATCCTCTTGGGCCTGCCGCTGGCGCTCATCTGCGCGCTTCACCTGCGCCTCTGCAGCCTTCACGCGCTCCTCAAGCAGGCGTGCGCGGTGAGCGATGGTGTCGTTTGCAAGTCGTACCTGGGCCCGTACTTCGTCCTCGACACGCTGCTGTGCATCCAGTAGCTGCTGGCGCATGCGTCGAAGATCCTTCTCCATCTCAGACAGCTTGCCTTGTCTGGCAGTAAGTTGAGCCTCTACGGACTTCGCCGCCTCCTCGCGTAGCGCAACCCCCTGAGCCCGCTGCGCCAACTCCGCAAGTGCTTCCTTTTCGCGTCGCTTGACCGACCGCTCGAGATCAGCGAACGCGGCACTCTTCTGCCTCGCCAGCTGCTTGCGGAACCGGTCGGCCTGCACCGCCTTCCACAACTCCAAATCCCATGCTGCGCGGTACTCGACGGTGTCGCGCACATCATGTGAGGCATCCCGTGCAGTCGCCGCTGGCGTTGGCATAGACACTTTTGGAAATGCATGGTGAGGAAGAGAAGAAGGCGTGACCCTGTCGTCGCCTCCGTCTCCAGTTGTTGTAGTCGCCGCTTGTTCATGACGCATGGAGCTGTACGCCCCAGTTGTAGGCAGCAGTGCTTCAGATGGGGGCGAGGCTTGGCCGGGGGCCCTCATAGAAAGCTCGTTGGGCCTCGGCAGTGTGTGAGAAGACGGCGTGCTGGCGCTTGGATTTTTGGCCAGGGCGGAGCGACGGGAGCTGTTGCGACTGCTGCTGCTAGTGCCAGTAGTGGCTCCGTACGGGTTGTCGGCGCCGCACATCTCCGAAGAGGTCGCCACACTGCCAGTCTCCCTGCTGCGCATCTCCTCTTTCCTCTTATGTGTTTGTGTGTGTTTGTGTATTCTCTTTCTAGTGTTGGTTTGACTTAAACCGCTTCTAGGTCTGTGCGTGCTTACCGATCAGATCCACCGTGGAGCTGCAGCAACATCGTAGTGGGAAAGTCCAGGAACGCAGCACACAATAAAAGAATAATAATAATATAGAAAACGGGAGGTGCGGAAGGTGCGGGGGAGGGGGGGGGTATAATGCGGCCAACACGGAGCAAGCAGGCAGCGTCGACGATGACGATAAGCGTTGGTGAACACTCGAAGAAGAAAAAACAAAGCAGCACAGAAAGAAAATGGCAAATTCTATGAACGCAGTAGTACAAAAGGAAAAGGGAAATGAAAAGGCCCCCAATAACAACAACAGCAACGACAATAATATAAAGAATGTACAAGGGGGAGATAGACAACCCTCCTGCAGCCACTGAGCACAAAAATTTATGAAATCAAGATACATATATCTATATCTGTGTGTGTGTGTGTGTACCTGTAAGACACTAGCCTGATTTTCTCTTTGTACGCACCGTACCGTCCTTCGCTTTTCAAGTAAGAGCGAAAATAAAAAAGATAAATCTAGAGGAAAGCATCCGCGCGCCCCCCAAAGAAGAGGATACAGGGAGAAGGGAACTCCACCGCCCCCGCAAAAAAAAAAAAGAAGGAGAGACATAGTTGTAGTGCGCATTCCAACATCGAACAGACCAAGAAAATGGCGTAGCAGATTTAGCTCAAAAGCCCTCATGCCTTTTTGTGTGTGTGTGGTTCACGGTGAGTGTGGTGTTTGATCGCACAGTCACGTGTCCGCGCAAGCTCCACTTACCTATGACTATATATGTTGTGTTTAAACAGAGTGCTGTGGCCTACGTGGAAGGGGCCATAAAGCTGGCATGGAGCCTTTTCAAGTATCGCTGTGTCCTCTTTTCACTTTTTCTTATGTGTGTGTGTGTGTATATATATAGGGCCTCAGGCAAGCACGCTTGAACCCATTTGCACCCGCATAACGGTGAATCGCTGCCATGGCTTCCTCCTCCGACTTGCAGGTCAGCTGCGGAGCGGGCGTGCTTCTGCCTGTTTGTGGTTCCTTTTCTTCCTTAGGCGGGGGGGAGTGATAACAGTGCAGCACGTGCCTGGCTGTTCCAGCCGCTGATGAGAAGCGCACATTCGAAATGGCCAACAACAACAAAAAAAAAAAGCTCATGTTATTTAATCAACGAATTCATCCTTCCTGCAGCGCTACTTGGCTACACCGTTGGCCGCTATGCCAAAACAACAACAACAACAACAACAGAGAAAAAAAAAAGGGGGAGGGAGGGGCATGCTGAGCTATTGGGTGACACCATGTCAGGTCAGTAAACAACTTTCTCTCGCATCGGACAACGCACGAGCTGGCCGCTCCAGCCTCGTTATTTATTCTCCACCCTCATTTCGCGAGAGCAACACGAACAGCTCAAAAGCACAAAGCACAGCAATAAATAAATAGAAATTCAGACGTCCACTTGCACACTCTTCTGCTGCCTGCACACGAACTCAAACAGCACTCAGCCGGCGAGTGAAGATGAAAGGGGGAAAATGGGGAAGCAAAGTGCGCTCCGGATCAGAGTTACAGAACTCGATGTGACAAGCAGTCCGCAGATGCCTGGCCTGTGGCAGATGATTCGTGCCATCTCCTCCGTGTAGCTCACATTTCTCTTTTCTATCCCTGCATCTGCCTGCCTTCCTTTTGATTCCCCACCCCTCTCCTTCGATTAGGCCTCCCGCTGCAGGTATGCGTCGAGAGCAGACAGCATCGGGCTCCCCGCGTACATGCGGCGCAGCGTTTCCGCAGCGTACGCTTGTAAATCCTTTGTTTGCACCAGCTCCCTCTCTTCCTCCAGCTTCTTCACACCGGAGTGGTGTAAGCGCAGCATCTCTGTTGTCGCCTGCCACAGGCCGTACGCAGACCGTGAGTTGTTCTGCTCCGAGTTGAAGAGAAGCGACTGTGAGTACTCCACCACGCACCTCGGCAGGTCGCGCTTCATGTAGTTCAATTCTGCGAGACGAGCATGAGCAAAGTAAGAGTCCGCATCGAAGAGCAGTCCCTCCTCGGCGTAGAAGATGGCCTTGTCCACATTACCCAGCAAGTAGTGCAGGTTGCTCAGCTCGCGTAGCGCCTGCATCGAGTCACCGCGGTGCACCTCAAAGAAAGTGTGCTTCTTCTCATCCTCGTCTGTGTAGACGAGATCCTCCTCGAGCACGCGGACAGCCTCCTCGTAATGCCCATCCGCCTTGTACATCGCAGAGAGTCGCTTGACGCAGAAGTCATTCGTTGGCATCTCCTTCAGTACCTGCTCGTACAGCCTCTTTGCCTCCGCCTTCTTTCCCTGTGCCTCCAGACAGAGGCCACGCAGATGACTGACACGCACAGACTTCTTGCCAAAGCGGTTCTCCAGCAGGTTGAGGTACATGGTAGCGTTCTCAATGCGGCCGCATTCCAGCGAGGCGATCAGCACCTGCTCATAGACCTCGTAGAGCTCGCTGGAGCTTAGCCCCCTCGACCCTCCAGCAAGGAGGTCCGTCGCTAAAAAGAGAATCTTGTTGGCATTGCGAGCCCCGCTCGCGCGGTAGTCCTGAAACAACTTAATCTTCTGCTGTCGGGACAGCTGCTTCAAATCTAGCGGCGTCAGCGACTGAAGGGAAAGGTGAGAATCGGCGTCCGACATGAGGACGGAGACAGGCGGAGAGAAGAAAAAAGAAGGAAAAGAGAAGAAGACAACACGGCAAGTCTGCCAACGGCAGTGGACTGAGAAAAGAAGGAGAGAGAAAAAAAGGCCCTCCGCTTTTTGGCTTTGCTTCTACTCTCGCCGATTGAAAGAATACAAATATATGTAAACATCGGTGGAAAGCGTTTCGTACACGTTTAGTGGCGTTTGTTTGTGTATGGAGGGCGCGTAGCGGGCACATCAAGGGAGGGGGGGAGGGGGGAGAGATGGAGTGTAGTGACAGTGGCCACAGGGTTCTGGAGAAGCAGCGCTTCAGTCCTTCGCTGCGTAGGAAAGAAAAGGAACGAACGAATGAATAAAAAAAAAGGGAGGGAGGCGGGGAATGGCCCTGCGTAGTGCGGCAACCGGTACGTTAGCCGAGCTGAGAGTCACCACTAAAGCATATGAAGAAGGCATACCAGCAACGGGGACAATGACCCATTGCATGCCTGCATCTCTCTTCGCCCCCCCTCCTCCTCCTCCTCCTCCCCACACACAAGCAAACAAGAGAAGAGAATATTGGGGTAAATAGCGAAGAGTTTGAACCACCACTGCTCACGTCCAGATGCCCTTGCCTCAGCGTGTCAACCGTACATGTGAATGCACATCTGCATCTCGTGGGATGCTGAAGAGAGCCCAAGCAATATGCCCAACAAGAAGCGTTCGAAACAGCAGAAACAAAGATAATCAGGCATCCCTCCCCACACGCGTCGCACGACCAGTAATCAGAAGAAAGAAGAGCAACAGCAACATCTAATGTGCAACTCCCCGGGATCCCCCTTCTCCCCTCACCCCCTCCCCGCCTCCGCCAACGTGCCTCTCAATTCCACTTAAAGCGCAGCGACAGCTCTTGGCCCTCTTTAACAGAAACGCAGCTACCCACCATGCGCTCGCGATCTGCCTGCCACTCCTTGTATTGCGCGTACCGGCGTCGACGGCGCGCTCGCTGGGCGGCGTCCTCAGCGTCCTCCTGCTCTATGCGACCATCATAAGGAAAAGAGGTCATCGGTGCCTCGTCGCGTGTCGCCATCTCCATCGGTGGTCGTCGCACCAGCAGCTCGCCTGCCGCCCACGTCGCTCTCCCAGGCATTCCGTCATCAATACCCCCCAGATTTGCCTCCGCTTCCGCTTCCTCGCGAAAGGCAGCCTCGACACTTTTCTGAAACTCCACGTTTTGTTTTGCCCGTACTGCAGCGTCGTCAGCTGCCTTGCGCTGCATGCGCGCCTCTTTCTCACGCCGCCGCTTCGCCAGCTCTGCTTCCCACGCAGCTACTTTCTTTGCTGCCAATGCCGCCTTCGCGTGCTTTGCCGCTGCGTCTGTCTTTTCTTCACGAGAGTGCGCGTCAAGCCTCTGCCGCTCCTCGTCTGTCATCACTGGTAGCGGTGACGAGCCATTGAGGATCTGCCGAACGTATGCCGGGCCCTCCATTGGCTCTTCGGCAAGCCGCAAGGGGTAGTAGCGGTGGTCGAGCTGGGCGTAGCGCCTGTTCGGCAGCGAGGAGGTAAAAGAAAATAAAGGAACCTCATCCTGATGGCCACTGGTGCTGGTTGCTGTTGTGTGCGTTAGAAGAGATGCTCGCAGATGACTCAGTCGCACTGGCCGGAGAACGGACTGTAATGCAGCGGGGAAGCTTTCACTCGCGAGGAAGCGCACCAAGGCGTCGCAGTCAGCCGGGAACGCCGGCAGAGCATCCTTGCCGGTGGGCGCGTCCATCACCGCGGCGGCGTCGTTCGTAAAGGCGGCTGTGAAAAGGTCATAGCGGTTAACTACATGAACGCCGATGACAGGGTCTCTGCTGCGTAAGCCCGCCTCGGACGACCTCACCTCCTCCTGCCCCTCCTCCACATCCGCCCCCTCCTGAAAGCGAGACTGTAGCGGTGCCAGCACTAGCACAGAAGGCACCTGTGCTACGAAGAGGCCGTCCGCCACATCCGGCAGTTGCTCCGCGTCTACCCAGAACACCTCCACCCGTATCGATGGAGACCAAGACCGCACCACGCGCGAAGGCACTTTGGCATTTCTGGACAACGTTGTGGTGTTGTAGAGTACAGGCATCTGCTGCAGACGAGCCGCCAGCTTCACCGCCACATCAAGGTGGTGGTGAAACCACATCTCGTCACTCTCGCGCAGCACAAACATTACCTTAATGGCCTGCTGGAGCGAGACCAGTTCATGGATGAGATGGGCAGCTGAGTCGATCTTGCGGAGCGGGCTGGTGGCGTTGAAACTCTCCATCGCACGGAGCCACGATCGCAGCTGAGACGTAAGGGCTGCATTTGTGACTTCGGCCGCGGTTTGCCAGTGCGGCGAAGCGACGGTGGCCTCCACCACCTCCTCTATCGCTCCAATAGACTGCGCCGGTGAAGCATCACGCACCACTACTTGATGTGCATTGCTGGACGTGATGTTACCATCTAATAAGTACGCGGCCTCCACAGAAGACCAGGGAGCTGTAGAGATGGTGTGCTCCTGCACAAGGCCCCACGCCGCTGCCACCTCTGCCGACTCTGTTACCAACATGAGCACTGCATTGCCCGCCTGCGTCGTAACAGACGACAGCGCAGCGACCACCTCTTCGGAGCCGTGCGTAGTGAGACGCACGTACGCCATCGACACAACTGCGGGCAGCACAGACCTACCCTCCTTGCTCTCCACAGTCCTCTGCACCAACCGCAGAGTTTCAAGAATCTCTGCTGAACGAAACACAAACTGCAGACTTGGCACAAGATGAAAGGTGACGGGGTCGATGTAGCGGGCCGGCATCTCACTTAACACCCACGTCCGCAACTCCATGTAGCTCACCTGTCTCAATTCATCTGGCTTTGGGTACGGCAACGGAACGGACAAGGGGGCGGTAGCAATAAAGGAGCCGGGGATCACCTGTGCTTTGTACACGTTGCTGTGGAAGAGGATGAGCGCAGGCAGTCGTGAGGCAACGCCGCCCAAGACAAGGTCCGCTAGGCGCCGCTCCGTGGTCGTGGCAGGAACACTAAACTCATGCACACGCACCAGAGAGGGCGGGAGGTGCGTAGCCAGCTGGCGCACCTTACTTTGAACAGCATCTACGGTATGGTCCTCTGCCACTTGATCTGTGAACAGAACTAAAATTGGATGCGCTGCTTGCGGCGAGGCAGCGGAAGGCTCACTAAGCAGTTCCAGAAGCGTGGACACATTCGGCAGTTCAAACGGCTGCACTGCTGAAGCCACTATCGCCTCATCGTGAGGACCTTCTGCAGCTCCATACACGGAAGAAAGGCAGCACAGTCCTACGAGTAATGCGCAGAAGAGGACTCGGTGAAGGCGGCGGCGTGACGCCGCGGATTTGTGTTGCATGGCTCGGAAAAGAAAAACTGGGGAGGGGGAGGGGGGGCCTCAGCTATCTTTTGATGCTGTTGTTGCCGTTTTTTTTTTTTTTTGTGT
>LJSK01000442.1:0-14034 GCA_001299535.1 Leptomonas seymouri
CGGTTGTTGCGGCGCCACGCAGCGCGGTAAGACGGGCGCAGCTTGGAGGCCTTGTGGCCCTTGTGGCGCAGACCGCGGTGCTTGCGACCCGCAGAGGTCAGACCGCGCTGCTCACGGTGCTTGTGCACGGAGTTCACGATCCAGTTGATGCGGGGGTCGCGGCGGATAGTCTTGCACATGGGGTCCACGGCGATGACCTCGTACCACTTGAACGTGGAGTCCATGTTCACCCAGTACGAGTTCAGCACACGCAGGTTACCAAAGCGCTTGCCCAGACGCTGCTCAGCGACGGCCTGGTTGTTCTTGTTGAGCTTCATGCCCAGAACACCGCTGGTCTTCGGCTTACCGTAGGTGATACCCTTGTGCACCGGGCGTTTGCGGCCACCACGGCGCACGCGCACGCGGAACACGCAGAAGCCCTGCTTCGTCTTGTAGCCGAGCATGCGGGCCTTCTCCGGGCGGGTCGGGCGGCGCAGGCGGACGATGGTGTGCTGGTGGCGGAACTCCCACGAGCGGATGCGCTGGATGAAGCGCATCACGTCGGAAGACTTCTTCTTCCACAGCTCGTTCAAGTACATGAACGCTCCCATGATTGCAACTCTACTTCTCTATTTTCTGTCCAGTGACGCAGATGAGTGGGGGAAGAGAGACAGAGATAGTGAGAAACCGGCGTCGTGTACGTTCACCGTGCTTTCCTGCAAGCAAAAGCGAATCACATATATTAATCATGCAGCGTACCATCCGCTACAAGAACGGCACCTGCGGTTGTGCATGGTACAAAAAAAAATTGGCAGCCTGAAATCTGCGGTGCAACGGACCGGCGCGTGCGTCCAGAGAGCATTTTTTTTTTTTTGGTGTGTGTGAGTCCCGCTTCTTCCATCGCTGCGACGTTCTACACGATGGCCATTTTCCTCTTCCTTTCTGTCGACTTTACGCGTTTTCGCCTTCATGCAGCTGTAATTTACATGATCCAAAAGGACACACACACACAAAGGGGGAAGTTGGCGCCGCACCACCAACACCACGGAGAATTCAGCTGCCCTTTTTTTTTTTACATTCGGTATGACTTCTCTCCACTTCAAAGGGGAGCAGGGCCGCGCTGCAGCACCAGAAACAACGTTTCTCCTCACACCCTCTCGCCTATCTGCGACGCAGATTCTTTGTTTCTAGAGAAGATGAGTCAACGGAAACGCATCCCAAAGCTGCCCCTTCAGCCCCCATGTCCGTCAATAAGGTCGCTCATCTCGTTGAGGTATTCCGTCACCTCATGAATGCGCTGCCGGTGGCGGTCTTGCTCGGCCGCACGGATTTGGTTCGCCCGGGTAGCAAGCAGCGTCTCCTCTGCCTTGAGATGGTACATCTCGAGCTCCTCGACACGCTTGCGTCGAAGCTCATACCACTCGTTCACCGTCCGCTGGTACTCCTCTCTATTGTCAAGGAAGGCGAGAGTGGCGTCGTCCTGATTGCTGTAGTGCAGTCCGCGACTGCCGCTGTCCCCTCGTTGCCGCTGCTCAAAGATCGTATCAAAGCAGTGTCGCACCTGCACCTGGAATTCAGCCTCTAGTCGCAAGAGAGCCTCAAACGCGCTTTGCAGGACCACCTCTACACCATCGGCCTTCCACTTCGCGATGGTGGTGTTGTGCAGCACCTCCAGCGAGTCGTACAGCGTTGCCTCCTGCCCAAAAAGAGACTGCCGCAGCTTTTCCGCCGCGGCGTGCAGAGACTTTACGGTCTGCACTGAAAGCGTGCTGCCGCACTGCTGCTGTGGCGACTGCTGCCCCGACACCCCCTTCGGCACGTACTGCTTTAAGAGGCACTCGAACTGATGGAGAGAGGCTTGCGACTTGGCCGCCCCAGTGCGGATAATGTGATCCACCGCCTGGTGGTAGGCCTCATCGTCGGCGTCGCGGCGCTCGCGGATTTCCTTCATCGACGCCGTCAGCTGCTTCGCCTGTTCGTTAAACTCGCTCTGGTGGCGCTCCAGCGGCTCCTTGGCCACCGGATAGACGGCCTCGCTGCGTAGAATCGCTTCCATGTTCCGCCCCTCCGGGTCCAGGTGCATCAACTCGTCGAAGAGCTTCGTCTCATTGGGACAGTTGTACTGTTGGTAGGACAACGCGATGGCGTCCTGCTCTGCCTTCACCTTGGCCGCGGCGGCCAGCGTTTCGTCCTCCTCGTCCACCGCGAGCAAATTCTCCCGCTGGTCTTCGCGTGCCTTCGCGGCCGCCTCCTTCTTGACAAGGTGGCCGTCTAGAAACTGGAGTTGGCGCACAAACGCCACCACGCGTGACCGGTAGTGCGGCAAGGCGGTTAATGGGCACTCCTTCAACGTCAAGACATGCAAGTGGGGAAGCTTGTGGAGGTAGTGCACGGCTTCATCCAGGTGCTCAAGCGGGTTGCGGCCGAGGCTGAGCGTGTCCAGCTTTGGCAGGCATACAAGACCGTCAATTGCAGTAATTTTGTTGGAAAAAAGAGAGAGACACTGCAGTTCCTGCAAAGCCTCTAATCCCTCTATCACCTCGATCGCGTTGTAGCTCAAGTCCAGCCATTGCAGGTGCACGAGACTTCCAAGGTTCTCAATGCGCCGAATACGGTTGTTGTCTAGGTGCAGCTTTGTCAAGGAGCGGAGACAGCTCAAGTTCTCAATTTGATCAATTCTGCGGAAGGACAAAAGAAGCGTCTCGACCTGAGCAAGATCAATTTTGGCTCCCTCCTTCCGCACCTTACTCTCACGCAGCGCTTTTTCTTGGTTGCCTACAACACGAATGCGATCGTCCTCGGTGGTAAAGGACGGTTTGAAGACGATGCCGCTTCGGATGAGCGCCTCGTCGATGACGACCTCCTTCTGCGGGGACGTCAATGAGTGCACGGCAAAACCTTTGGACATTGAGAAACAGAGAGTGCAACTCCTTGTTTCACGCTGCTTGAAAGGTGATAGAGAATAGATGGGGTGGGGTGGAGGGATTCAAAGAGAGGCTGCCTCCCGATGAGTTCTGGGCTGTGCCGTCCAAAAAAAGCCACCGCTCTCTTAAATCCCCCTTCTTTCCTTTGATTTTGCAAGATTTTGAGTGCAGCAGACTTCCTTGCGCGGCTGCTCCGTCAGCCCGACGCAGACATGTGAAAACAAAGATTTCAAGAGAATGCTCATTAGAGGAGGAAAGTGAAGTTGAGGAGACGCACAGCCGTGAGACGGTTTTTTCTCTTTTGGGGGAAGAGAACTGCAGAAGGAGCTGAGCTTCGCCCCCTCCCCTTTCCGCGCTCCTACAGGGCGCCCCCACCGCAAGAGCACGACAGAAAGTTCTCCCTTGCGCCATGCTCCAACGGAGGGCAACAAAGTCCTCGCCCCACCTTTTGCACTGCCATCTACTCGACAGGATCGTCGCAAGCCGATGGTTGTTGTGCCCCTGAGGGTACACACGGCGGTCGCCATGCGGTAGCACGCTGCAGAGGCTGCTCATGCTGATTCCTGTCACTTCTACCAATTCGCTTGCCTTTGTTGAAAAGTACAACACAAATAGTGTGCGCAGTCTTTAATTGTTAAAAACATCCAATTGCGCTTTAATATGTGAATTTTGTAAGCTGCAGTTAAATGCGTGCTTCTTGTTGCTGCTCGGAAACCGTGACTCTCATTGCCCTATGATTTTGGCAGCCACTGCCTGTAGAGAGGTACAGCAAAAAGAAAGAAGGCATAGAACTCCTTCTCTTTTGCTTGTAGATACATTTCAGTTTTTCTTTTCTCTTCAATCACGTTCTACATGCAGGGGCTCCTTTAGTTTTTTTTTTTTACGTTTTGGATTTATTAAATCCACAAGCAGCGCGTGTCTCACCTTCTGGTCAGAATAAAGTACAAATAAGTGAAGTAGAAATAATGAGACAGAGGTGAACAACAAGGAGGAAAAACAAAAGTAATTCAATAATAATAATAAAGTGCATCAAATATGCTGGAATAAGAAACACAACAACATTATAGTCACTTGTTGTTAAGCCAAGTATTAAAGTGACGCTACTACAAGGTTGTGTTTGTAGAAACGAAAACCAAGGCAGTGAGAAGAAAGAAAGAAGAGAGAAAAGGAAGCAAGAGGCAGCAAAAAGACGTTTTTTAGCGGGAAAAGGAACGGCGCATCCTCAACTGAGCCTTGGTGAACGCGAAAACGTACTAGCAATTTAAGAACAAATAAAGCATCACACACAAACAAAAAAAAAATAACGTCAAATAAAACTTTAAGCCAATTAACGAAGCGCAACCATATCAAACAGTATATGCATTATATGAGCGAGTGGAACGCGCTTGTGCTTTCAGCTGCCGACATGTACAGTTTAAAAGGCAATCGAATTGGCATACAGAAAGCAAACAATCATACACACACATGTGCACATGCATATATACTTATATTTATACTGAATAAAAATACCATTACTTGAAAGAGAGAGATGTCCTAACGTAGATAGGATGTTGTATAAAGCAGAAGCATGTTCTGTTCGCCCTTGATCGGCGTGCTTGCAAAGTGCTCTGAGGCAAGGAAAAATAATGATAAGAAAAATAAAGTCATGTACAGAGACGCAATTGTAAATATCCATGGCGGATAATGAGGGGTGGCGCTTTTTCTGGTGATTGTTCGCTCGCTTGCTCGCCCGTTTTCACACAAAAAAGCTTGTTTCTTGCTGCGGTTGCGCTCGTGCAAGCCACCGAGTAATGGACTACTCAGCATTCAATAATAATAAAAAAGAAGCTCACTTTTAATCACTACTCTAGGTGGATTTTGGTTTTGTAAGCATGCACTGTTATTTATCTTTGAGAGGAACAAAAAGGAAGTATTGAAGGAAAAAAAAGGAAGGACGAGGGCCGTGCCACATCACTCCATCTTTGTGTAAGCTGCTGGATGTGCAGTGACTGCTTAATGTGCCCATACAGCTTCCCCAATGATTACTTTTCCATTAGGTAACGATAGCCCCACGTACTAGCGGTTTTGACTACTTTTGGCAACATGAGCATCCATACAGAGGCCGATGTTTTACTTTAAAAGAAAACGAGTTCCCTCCATTGCTCGGAAGAGACAAGATGAGCAAGAAACAACAGAACGAAAAGAGACAAGAGAGGAAACCGCAGTGTCACCAACAGCAGTCAAAAGAAATCAAGGTAACAAAAAAAAAGGGTTTCAAAAGGAAAAAAGAGAGGGTAACACGAGGCGCGGAAATAAGACTACGATGTCTTGTGAAGGCCGACGCCATAGGACAAGTACAATTACTGTTCACCTCTGTGTTGTAACACACCTCTGTCTTTGTTAAGAAGGACTACTTTTTTTCTCCCTGACGATCATCGATACGAAAAAAAGGTGGGTGGGAGTGGGTGGGGGAGTGGCGGAAAGGAGACTCTCCATTAAGAAAGACAGGACTCAGCATCAACGGAATTTCCTCTGCACGCATCCACATGCAAAAGCGCATGAAAAAGCGAAAGACAAACAAAAAAAAAACATCGGAAAACAAAACGCGAGAAAAATAACAATAAAAAGAGAGACGTAATAAATGAAGAAATAAACGTGAAAACTTTTGTAGTTGGCTTCGAAGCAGTGGAACAGTAGCAACAACAAGAAGAAGAGAGGGAGACCAGCAAGCCAGCTTCCCTCGCTTTAAACGCCAGGGTAAATCTGGCATTCGCTGGCCCACAGCGGAGCAAAGGATACATCTATCTCGTGCAGCGCTATTACTTCCTCTGGTGTGGACGTGGTGGACGTGCCCGCCGACAAACCACCCTGGCTGCTCAAGTCTGAGATATCGCTGATACTCTTCGCCATGCTACACCGTGTCACGCGAGTGATACCGTGTACTACCGTTTGGTACTCCGCGACGGAGACCTCGCATTCGAAGTGGATCAGGTCCGACAGAAAACGGATCTCCATAATGCACAGGTCCTTTGGGGTCACGCCACCCACCTTTGCGTAGAAGCTCACGTGGTAGTACAAGTCGTCACGGCACTTGAGAGCCACAAGTACAGCTGTGAGAAGGAGTCGATGGATGGAGCGGGAGTGCACCGGGAATCCAGCCAGCACCAGACGGCGCAGGTAGGCCAGGGCAAACATGAACACCTCGGGGGAGCAATGCATGTACGTTATCAGATGATCAGTGTACTTCTCAATTGAAATGGGTGGCGTGCGGGTGGCGCAAAAGAAGTCGTGGGAGGGGAATTTGTCGTTCGGTGGCGGGATCACGTTCGCGTCCAGCGTACATTCGGCAAAGTTCGCTTGCATGAGAAGGAGGTGCTGGATGTAAGATGCCACAACCTCCGCCAAGCGCGCTTGCGCCGGAGTCTTGGATGCACGAGTACGAAATGACATTATCAGATTACTACTTGTGTTGCTTAATTCTTTGTGAACTGTTGTTTGTACAGTTCTCCTTCTGATTAAGGTTTTGTTTTATTATTGTAGTTTTATTGTAATGGAAATGAAATCTATAGTTAATGAAGGGCTCAACTGCTCCAACAAGAGATGAAGCACTCTGAACACGACAGCACGACAAATGTCTGGTTTTGTGCTTTAATCTGGAATTAGGCGAGTGAGAGAACGAAGCGTGCAATCATGTAGAGAACAAGAAAGAGAGATGGGAAGGCAAGAAAAGGCGATAGTGGCGTAGTGTCACTTTGAGGGAAAGCGGGGGTCCTCACGCAGTGCAGTGCATGGCGTCTTTCATAGTTTTGCTCCATGAAAATTTCCTTCCGACAGCCCTCTTCTTTGTTAGCGAAAGCAACGCAGAAAACCGTAAAAAAACATGTTTGTCACCCCTCCCTCACACCTCACAGCACGGATGAAGCAATCAAAGATCTCGCCCTCTGCAGTGGCTGAGTAATCACTTTGAAGCAAACCGATCGCAACTAGCGGCGGCCAAGCTTCGACCATCAGTGTGTGCTTATGTGTGTGTGTCCGTGCGTGTGTGCTTGTGTCTCTGTGTGTGTGCGTGCGCGCGTGCAGCGTCGCAGCAGCCGCTGCATCTTCGTATCTCTATGTTTGCTTTTTTCTCCACACCGAAAATTTTCCCCCCTTTCCGGCGGCGCGCGTGGCGTTACTATGGACAGCTTGATAAGAGGTACAGAAAAACAACGAGGGAAACACAGAGAACCACATGACCATTCAGCACTTAGAATTTGTTGAGACCACCCCGAGTTCAGGTAGAGGAGGCCCTACAAATTCTGTGATTCATATTTTTTTTGGTGTATAGTCTCCTTTTTTTTTGGAGGGAGGGAAAAGAACGTAACAAAGCAACTAGAGAGCGGCCATATGATGCTTGCAGAACCTTCCGCTCAATCTACTCCTGCGCACTACGAAGACATCGCCGTGTCACTTTCAGCGGCTCGATCCTTGCTGCAGCAGTAAATCATGCACCATCTTTATTAATTCTTTTTTTTTTTAAACCTTCACGCAGCGAAAGAAGACAGACTGAGATCCGAAAAAAAAATGCAAGAAAGGGAAAAGAGGCATCACCCTCATAACTCGCTACATACACATGCCGATACGCAACAACCGGACCAGACGCGCGCGGACGAGCGGGTGCTTGTGACCGCCACACTCCCAGTCAGCATTCGTGCCCTCTGCCATCACGTGAATGCTTTACGCCAGTCATTCGATCGCGGTGGTGGGAAGGGCAAACAGCACTCTTTCACTTCTCACTTCGAAGTAAAGTCACGGTTAAGTACCGACAGATCGTTGACAGTAATCACAACGGAGCACAAGGAAGAAAAACAAAAGAAAGAAAAAAAAAGGAAGAGGGTAGAAAAAAAAAAAACACAGCGATGAATAGAGAATAACAATCAAAACGAAAAGAATTTGCGTTACCATGAAGTTCGAAGCGTAGGCAGATGAAGCAGAACAAATACAACTGCGAGCACTTCAGAAACTTCACACACACACACACACACACACACACACACACACATACATTATACAGAGGCACCCGCTGTGCTGAGAGCAACAGTACAGCTGCCTTAAAAACACTTTTTTTACGTGTTTCCCCAGAAAACACTCTTTTGTGTCCAGGAAAAGACGAAAAAGAAGAACTCAAGGCTTCTTAAGTGCTCCATTGTCGAGACGAAACGGCGACATCGTACCGAGGCACGCACACACACAGACGGACACAGACTCCGCATCGTTACATGGTGCTCCCGGGCACAAAAGGCATCGCCTTGACATTCGTCCCGGGTCGCATCATGGTTGCTGGGGCCACGGGATACCCCTGCGGCATGTGCTGCGGTTGCGGCATCATCATTGCTGTGGCACCGTAGGGGAAGAACGCAGCGGAGTTGTACATGACACCACCCGGAAACTGTGGCTGAGCCATGTACTGCAGCGGCATCGTGTACATGGGATAGGAGGTGGTCGGCTGGGGGGTGGAGGCAGAGACAAGTCCGCCCATCATCGTCATGGGTTGTGACGCCATCGTCGGCATGGGTGGGGAGGCCACCGGTGTGTGCACGGCAGCCGGCGGCGTCGTGTTGAACACGTTCACAGAGGACGTGTTAGTGCTGTTGATGTTGGCGTTTGTGGTGGCGGCAGTCGCCGTGGCGTACAGCTCGGCCAGCGAAGGGTGGTGCGGCGCCTGCGGCGACCTCTTCACGGACGGGGCGGCTGAGAAAGCGTCCAGGAGCAAGGAGCCGCCCCACAGCGGGTCGTGGAAGAGCGCCATGCTAGACGCCTCACTCAAGCTCTCCGGCTTCTTCACAACGCCCTGACCAGGGATGTTTGTCCCAGTGATGAACTCGAATTGGCCTACCGCAGGTGATGACGATCCCTTCAGATCAGGGAAGGTTGGGTCGTGGGCCTCCGAGGGGTGCGCCGGCGGTGCGGTTGGCAAGGACGCCAACGCAGGCGGTGCGGCCGTGGGAGCCGACGACGTAGCGGATGTGGGCGGCTGCGAGGGCTGCGAAAAAGGCGACGCAGACGATGGCGGGTGGGGGGCCGCGGAAGTTGCTGTGTGCGCCGCCTTGGGGTTGGCGACTGCCTCCATGGCAGGGCGGCCCAGCTGCAGCTTCGAAAGGAGAGCGTTCAAGCTCTCCTGCTTTCCTGTCGTGGGCCGCGGCTGCGCTGGTGGCGAAGGCGGTGCGGCCTGCCGCTTCACCTCGCTTGCCGTCGCTGCTGCTGGCGAGTGTGACTCCTGCATCCCCAACAACTCGCTCGGATCGCGGAGGTTAATCACCGTCAAGTCACTGGTTCGGCTCTTCCACACATGATGGCGTGTGATGCCCCGCAGAGCAGCGTCCTCAAACTTTTTGGATCCTTCCATCGTCTATGCGTTAGTCGCTTTTGTTGGTGTGCTACCGTGATGCTTCCTGCAAAATCCGGAGGTGTACCCTTTGAAGAGAGCAGGGGGAAACGCGTAGGAGGGTCTCGACGAAAGGCAAGGAGAAAACAGAATGAAAAAGAGTAAAGCAAGAGGAAAAACGGGAGGTTCCTTTCAACAACAACAAAAAATTAAAGGAGAGAGTTTCGACGTTGCAATCGAAACGTAACTCTGAATTACGCACCACGAAGAAGTAGGCGCGAAGCATATGTATATATAGTTAAAATTCGACAAGTTCAAGGCAGAAAAGGGAATGAAAAGGCAAAGGCTTACTGCATATTGCGGGGAAAGTTAAGGTAGTTTTGGCCATCACGGGGACATGCCGTTTCAAGAGCGCGCGCCGCACAGCCACCGTCTCCGAATAGTGGCAAAGGAGAGCACCGACGCTCCTGTCCAACAAGAGACTGGAGTGAGCGTGCACAAGATTGTATAGCACTACCACCACCTGCAGCGATAGCCACACAGAACAATGCCGGATTTAGCTTCGGGTTTCCTTTTGATAATGCTGTATTTAAGCGTTTGCCATTTTTTTCTTTTGCTCCCCATCAGCAGAGAGAAAGCTGGAAGCGCTCTACAGCGACACCGACCGAATCTAGAAAGACACCCACCGCCTGCCATGCAGTCACCGGCAATTGTCCAATAGAAGCGCCTTCGCATCGCATGCCCCATCCCCGTACCGCGTTGAGGTGCAAAGGTAAAAAGGCGCAGGCACGCAAGGCAGGGCGCGCCTCAGCCGGATAATCAAGAGCGATAACATCACGCGATGTACTTGTTCAAGTCGCCGACAATAAGAATTTTGCGGTCAGGGAACATCTGCCCCAGACACGCCAGCGCCCTGTCCCTCGTGGCAGCCATCTGCACTCGCAGCTCGGCGTACTGCGGCCTCAGCTTCGCCAGCTCAGCCTCTGCGTCGTGCATCTTGGCCTCGTGGGTGACGTGCCGGTTCTTCGCCACCATCATCTGGTGCTCAAAGCGGTCAATTTGGTCAATGAAAGCGTCCTTGCTGCGGAAGTTCTCCTTCATTCGCGCAAATTCAGCCTCTCGAGAGACGGAGAGCAGCGCATACAGTTCTTCGGTTGGACCGCACGCGTCTACTTGCTGGATGGCGTTCCGCTCTCGGCAAAAACACACAATAGCCTGCAGCTCCGCCAAGACGCTCACGCGGTGCTTCGCAAGCGAAAGATCGATCGAGAAGTGCTGGCCGTTGCAGGGGGGAAGTCCCTCACCCTCCTCCGGACGGGCTTCCATTTCATCCGCGTCCCAATTAATTTGAACGGCCGTCGCGGCGGCGGCTCCCACCTCCCCTTCCGCGAAGACGTCCTCATCGTCACCCCAGTCAATCTGCGGCCCGGAAGCCTCTGCGTCGTCTTCGGCCTGATCGTGCGCAGAGCTGTCGGGCAGCGGTAAGTCTGCCTCCTCCACGGCACGCTGCAGCCACGGAAAGTGCAGGGCAAAGGCGTCTGCGCCAAAGAAGCCGGCCGCTGTTCGCTCTAGAAGCGCGTTGTAGTGCGCCTTGAAGGGGCCCGCCTGTGCGTGCGCGTACTCTTTAAACGCGGTGCTCAACGTTGCACAAGCCCTATCGACACGCCGGTCTACGGCACCGACGACACCACTCTCGCCGCCCGCCTCCACCTCAAGTTGGTACTCTTTCAACATAGCGGCCCGCTTGTCGCTCAGCTTTTGCATCGTCTTCGTCGCCTCCTCGCCCACGCGGTAGCACTCCTCTACGGCCGTTTCGTTCTTTTTGATTTGCTTCTCTAGGGCAGAGATGTCGTACTGAGCCATCTGCACCAACCGCGGGGCTAACAATAACAGCTCTGCGTACTCCTTCTTGTACTTGCGCGAAAACACGGGCTTTCGATCCTCCAGCCACTCCTCCATCTGCTGGTAGTGAATGGAGATGGGCTGCTCCGACATTTTCGAATGCAACGACGGCTCTCCGACTCTCTTACTTCTTCACTTTTGTGTGTGTGTGTGTGTGTACTAGATACGATAAAGCAAGCAGCAACAAAAAGAAACCCTTGTAAGAAGTACTCCCTCTCTAGCGTTTCTCTCAACTATAATTGGAGCGCCGGCTTTCTCTTGTTCCTTATGTTGATTTCGCTGCTGCCGGCTTGCCGCACGTGCTGCCGATTTAGACCTCCACTCACAAATGCGCGCTGCTTCAGCACGAACTAGCGAGGCAGCTTCAACTGAGACCACCCACCTGGTGAAGGTCACACACCACAAAAGAAACTTTTGACTGCTCTTCAGGATTCAGATGAAAGCACGCGTGTGGGAGTAGATAGACGCAAGGGCAACGATGAAAGAGCGGTGAGACGGAAGACGGAGAAGGAGCGTGACTGAAGAGCAACATCAGCAACCATGTTTACCTTCCGCATCCCTTGTCACATAGAGGCCCGTAAAGGAGAACAATTCTTCTGAATGCTTCGTGGCGTTAGCCTTCGTAGCCACAGCCGGCCATCCAATGAAGGCCGCTGATCTTTGTAAAGACAGCACGTTACCCTCGCTGTTGCTTACAGCGTACCATCGTGCATGCGTGGAAAGCAGCATTCTTCACTGTTCGCCAGAAGACTAAACGTCAACAGAAGAGGGGGGAGAGTGCGAAGACGACAAACGCAAGGCCTCGCGCATGCATATTGCGGCTCGTGCTAGATTCCACTTCAGGTGGGCACTCGAGTGCTTTTTTTTGTCTGCCTTCATCCATTTTCTTTTTGTATATCGTGTTTTTCCCCTATACTACGGTGATTTAAGTAAAGCTCCCTAACGGCTAAAATGTCAGTTGCCAATTATCTCCGGCAGGGCACCTCAGAGAGGCGCTGACGTTTTCAATTCGAAACAACGCAAAGAAACAAAAGAAAATGCGGCGACGTTCAACATCTTCATGTGCGCATGCGCGAGTGGGGGGAGGGGGTCCTTCGCTTGCCGAACCAGAAACGAAAAAGAGCGATCAGCCACACGCCTCGTGACGCTGCGCCGCACCGCACCTCATCTGTCACAGGGTGACCGTGCGCGTGACTGCTGTGAGCTGATGTGTCGAGGAGCACGGAGCAGACAACGACTACATGACAGCTAGCCATCTTTACATTTGCTTCAGGGCCCGAATAACGCCTTCCAGAACACCAATGCGAACCTCTACCAGCGCCTTGGCCTTGTCGTCCTTGGCGCTGCTCAAAGCTGCATTCTGCTGCGCCAGAGCCTTCTCGGCCACCTCGACGTCGAGGTCAGCGAGAGGGATGCACTCTACACAGTTAATGTCGCAGGAACCCTCATTGTTGATGTGAGCGAAGCCACCACTCGTGAAGTACTTCTTCACGGTACCGTCAGGCATCTCGATCGACAGCGGTGCCGGCGCCAGCTGCGTGATCTCGTAAGCATGGCCGGGGTACACGCCGTTTTCGCCATTCACGCCGGTGATCGTAACGCACTTCACCGGGGTCTCGTTGAAGAGGAACTCGTCCTGGCGCGTCACTGTCAGGCGCATTGTTTCCATGTTCTCATAGTTGCTGTGGATGTCCTTGTCGACGACTTTATGCTCGATGAAATCAAACGCCTCTGGCAGGTCCTGCACAGAGGCGAGCAGCGGCAGCGTGCGGGCTACCATGCGGCGAGAGCAAAAGCGAAACATTCTCTACTTCGATAGGCAAATAAAAAGGCGGAAAAATATGAATTTTGCGCGTCGCGCGGGCAGGAGACAGCGAAGAGGAGATGCGAAGTTCAACAGAGCTTAGCACTGTGGGGTCAGGCGTGTGTGCGTGCGTCTATCAGGAAGCCAAGGAAGAGCAATATGGATGCGTACCTCACGTTTCAATTGGTCCACGTTCTTGCATCAACTTCTTGTGAGGGAGTAAGAAAAAAAGCAACGAGAGAGGGGCAGCGATAGGGAGTGGACACGAACGGTCAGCGTTCGTGGTGCGGACAACGACGCTTGCGTATTCTGCATATGCCAAACGTTCGGCACGACGATCTGCACCGTCCGCCTGCGCGATCCAGTGCACATACAAGCTGCCACAAAAGACTGAGAAGTGAACGAGCGCTAGCGCTAAAGGCACATCGACAGTGCTGAGGAATTCCCCTCAGAGAGGATGCCTCCATCCGCCCTTCTTTGTCTCAGCAGCAACCACCGGAAAATAATAACAATGCAGAGAACACAGCGCGGCTCAACCGCAAAGTGTGCTTGTCTTTTCTGTTGTTGTTTAAAAGATGAAATGACTACACAAGAAGAAAAAAAAAAAACAGCACCAGTGTTCCAGCGGTCTGCCGCGTTATCACACCTTACAGACGGCGACCACGGCGGGAGCCCTTGCGGCGGGTGGAGTCGGTCGGGATCGGGGTGACGTCCTCAATGCGGCCGATCTTCATGCCAGCACGGGCGAGGGCGCGGAGGGCAGCCTGCGCACCGGGGCCAGGGGACTTGGTGCGCACACCACCGACGGCGCGCATCTTGACGTGCAGGGCGGTGATGCCGCACTCCTTGCAGCGGGCCACCACGTCCTGGGCGGCCATCATGGCGGCGTAGGGGGACGACTCATCGCGATCTGCCTTCACCTTCATACCGCCGGTGACCTTCACGTACGTTTCGCGGCCGGACGTGTCCGTCACATGCACGAAGGTGTCGTTGAAGGAGGCGAAGATGTGCACGACGCCGTACACGAGCTCGTCCTTCGGCACGTTGGGGCCGTAGACCTTGACTTCCTGCTTCTTGGACAT